>JADBJO010021553.1:0-5000 GCA_016801955.1 Conus betulinus
GCCTGCGTGTTGTGTGTGGTGAGTGTGTTGTGTGTAGTGCGTGTTCGTGTGTGCGTGTGTGTTTTGCGTGTGTGGTGTGGGTGTGTGTGCGGTGTGGGTGTGTGTTGTGTGTGTGTGGGTTGTGTGTCGTGTACGTGAAGGATAAGGCAGCACACGGTTGGATAAGGACAGTAAGATGACGTTACACAGCTAACGACCATGGAGACAATGAACGTTAGGGATCCAACGGTAGCCCATGCATGGCAGTATGGGAGAGGCCTCACTCTTTCCGCTGCCTGACTCCTTCCCTGACTGGAAATCAGGTACCCTATTTACTGCTGGGTGGGACAGAGAGGGTTTTGTCAGCCGTAAAAATCTGATCCTCCACGTGTGGTTGGAACTCACGGCAGTCAGCTCACGCAGGCAAAGCCTGTGTCTATTGGACGCTTGTACAAGTGCTGCTGTAGCCACCAGCTCCTGTGTGTCTGTTGGGCGCATTGGGGCAAGTGCTGCTGTAGCCACCAGCTCTGTGTCTGTTGGGACGCTTGTACAAGTGCTGCTGTAGCTATCAGCTCCTGTCTCTGTGGTGGACGCATGTACAAGTACTGCTGTGGCGATCAGATCCTGTCTCTGTTGGACGCTTTGTACAAGTGCTGCTGTAGCCACTAGCTCCTGTCTCTGTCGGACGCTCTGTACAATGTGCTGCCTGAAGCAACCAGCTCCTGTCTCTGTTGGACGCTTGTACAAGTGATTCTGCTTTGTTGCTGTAGCCACCAGCTCCGTCTCTGTTGGACGCCTTGTACAAGTGCTGCTGTAGCTATCAGCTCCTGTCTCTGTTGGACGCTTGTACAAGTGCTGCTGAAGCCACCAGCTCCTGTCTCTGTTGGACGCTTGTACAAGTGCTGCTGAAGCCACCAGCTCCTGTCTCTGTTGACCGCTTGTACAAGTGCTGCTGTGGTTATCAGCTCCTGGATCAGGGAGCCAAAGCACGTATTGATGCTCTCAATTTGGAAGTTTGGTATCTAGACATGGACATGGAAATCACGGAGCACTTTATAAGTGAGATTAGAGCTGGTTCCAATTCGGATGGCAGATCTAAGCATCTCTCTCCCTCACTCTCTCTCTCTCTCTCTTCACACACCGTCTCCTCAAAATTCTCTCTCACACACATCCATACGCACACGCACACACACACACAACACACACAACACACAACACATGCTTTCACACACACACACACCCCACACACACACTTCAACACACATCACACACACCACACACACACACACACACACACACTGTTACACACACACACACACACACTGCTTTCACACAATACCACACCACATCACACACACACACACACTGCTTTCACAAACACACACACACACACACACACAAACCATACACACATATAACATCTGTTCACACACACACACCACCACCCACTGCTTTCACACACAACACACACACACACCACACACACACCACACAGCTCAAACCACACAACACACACCCGGTGACAACACGACATGACAGAGAGGAGAGAGAGGCCGAGGAGAGAGCGGGGCAGATGGAGGATAGAGGAGGAGAGGAGGACCGGAGAGGAGAGAGAGAGAGCGGGAGATGACTGAGAGAGGGGGAGAAGAGAGGGAGGCGAGGGAGGAGGTGAGGGATGAGAGAACACCACACAACACAAACAGGAGAGAGAAACAAAAGACAGAGAGAGAGAGGATGAGAGGAGCAGGGATGAGAGAAGAGCGCGAGAGAAGACCAGACAAGAGACACAGAGAGAAATAAACAAGGGAGAGCAGAGAGACCACACGAGAGAGAGAGAGAGAGAGAGACACACACACCAACACACGAGAGAAAGAGAGAGGAGGGAGACACAAACACAACACACACACGAGAGAGAGAGAGAGGGAGGGAGACGAGCACACAGAGACACACACACCACACAAAACCACACACACACACACGAGACGGAAGAGCGAGAGAGCGGACGCACGCACCCACACACACCCGCACGCAAGCAGTACGCACCGCACCACGCACACACACGAGAGAGAGAGGAGCGTGAGAGAGAGAGATATGGAGAGATTGAATGAGCGAGGACGAGAGAGGAACGAGGAGAGAGAGAGAGAACAAAATGGGCAGGCGGGCGCTAGAGAAGGTGGATCAGTCAGTTTCCAGATGACATTCAGCTACTTCAGAAGAAGAAGAAAGACTTGTTTTTCCTCGACCGCGAGAGACCATTACAACAACCAGTGTAAAAGAAAAAAAAGAAAGAAAAAAAAGAAAGAAGAAGAAAGAAAAAAAAAAAACCGGATTGCGAGCCAAAAGGTTGTACCTTTGGCCTGGTTATTCGGTGAATCTCGAAAGAGTATTCCCCCATCATCTCTCATCTCTCTCTCTCTCTCTCTCTTGTCTCTGTCTCTCTTTCTGTCTCTGTCTGTCTGTCTGTTCTCTCTCTGTCCTCTCTGTCTGGCTGTCTGTCTGTCTGTCCTCTGTCGTCTCTCCCTCTCTCTCTCTCTCTCCTCTCTCTCTCTATCGACTCATCTCTCTCTCTCTCCTGTCCTCCTCCCAGGAGCCGAAGTTGGCTGGCATGGTAGGGAAAGTTTCTGGGAGGTTTCGGAATCGCTTGCAGGCATCAGGATGCAATCTAAATAACTAATCCGCTTTCACCTCTTCCTCCGCCATTCCCTCCTCCTCCTCTTGTCAGTCACCTTGTCTCCAGTGCATATTGCAAGTTACAATTTTCCTCCCTTGATCCCCGCCCGTATCTCTCCCCTGTTCCTCCCGCTCTCTCACTCCCATTTGTCGTAAACATTGACTTCCGTGTTTTCTAGCACTTTTGTTTGAAGGATGGCAATTGTGATAGCATGGTGCCTTTGTTTGGCTTTCTGTTCTTTTGATTCCAAATTATCCTCTTTCTTTCACTTTCTTTTCTTTTCTGTCGTTCTTTTTTTCGTTTTCTTTCTTTTTGTTTCTTCTTTTCTTTTCTTTTTCGTCTTGACTTTCTTTTTTTTTTTTTTGTTCATGCTTCTTCTTTCTTCTTCTTCTTCTTCTTCTTCTTCCTCTTCTTCTCTTCTTTCCTTATCTCCACATTATCTCGTCGTACTCCGCTCTTTCCTCTTCTATATCTCAAATTTCCTCCTGCTTTATCATTCTCTTTCTCATTATCTTCCTCTCTTTGTCCTTCCTGCTCCCCCCCCCCCCCCCCTTCTCTATCTCTCTCTCCTCTCTCTCTCTCTCCTCTCCTCCTCTCTCACACATCTGTTCGTTTTCAGAAATTTCCTTTTTCTTCTTGCTTGTCTTGGGGGTGGCTCGTTGTGTTTTTTTTTTCTTTTTCCTTCTTGTGTTCCGTCTTTTTTTTTTTTTTTTTTCATCCATTCATGTTCCTCACATACCTACGTCAGGTGGACACACACGCTTCCGTGAAGTAAAACACACACAACTCTCAAACCGGTGAGATGAGAGGGGAGAACTGGAAGTAGGAAACGGGAGTTAAAGCTTTTAAAACAACACTGTTAGTTAACCCTTTTTCATTCCCTTCTTTCCCCATCCTTCATTTGGGACGGTGTGGCCTTACTCTGCGCTCTCTCTCCCATACTCTCCTCTGCTGTCTGTGTGTGTGTGTGTGTGTGTGTGGTGTGGTGTGTGGATGATCGTTTGGGAAATGGAGGAGTTTTGAAGTCAGTTGAAGGAGCAGGCCGTGACGCTGTGACTCAGCTCAAAGACGGCGGAAGGTTTTTAACATTCTGCACAGTCTGCTGGGGCGGTTTGTTCCCTTTGAACATGACAGACACACGCCCCATCCTTCCTTTTTATTGTCTGTCTGTCTGTCTGTCTGTCTGTCTGTCTGTCTCTCTGTCTCTCTGTCTCTCTCTCTCTCTCTTCTCTGTCTCTCTGTCTCTCTCTCTCTCTCTCTCACACACACAGAGCGGGAATATGTGTGTGTGTGTGTGTGTGTGTGTGTGTGTGTGTGTGTGTGTGTGTGTGTGTGTGCGCGCGCGCGCGCGCGCGCGCGTGCGTGCGTGCGTGCGTGCATATGTCGTTTGTGTGCGTGTGCACACGCGCACGAAGGCGCACGCGTGCGGTCGGTGGTGTGTATGTGTGTGTGTGTGTGTGTGTGTGTGTGTGTGTGTGTGTGTGTGGTGATGACGACGTGTGTTGTCATGTGTGTCTGTATGGGTACTTGAGAGAAAGGGGATGAAGGAAGAGGGTCAGAGGGAGGGGGGGGGGGGGGGTGGATGTGGTAGATGAGATGAGAGAATCAGGATGAAGAGGGGCGGGGGAGAAGAAGAGATGGCTGAAGAGGGAACATTGCAGCAGCAGGCTAAAGTCATTAACCGCCACTAACGGTTAGACAGAAAGGGAGAGTCCCCGGAAGAGGTAGGAGGAGGTGAGGCGGGGGTAGGGGGAGGGGAGGGGGGTCGCTTGTGGAGAGAAGCGGCGGTGAGATGAAGCGCGGGTGGGAGAGGAGGGGGGGGTAGAGAAGAAGATGCGAGGGGGGTGGGGGGGGTGGGCGGTGGGGCAAGGAGGGCTAAGGCACCTAACGCACCCAGCGAGAGAGAGAGAGAGAGAGAGGAGAGAGAGGAGAGAGAGGTGTGTGTGTGTGGGGGGGGTGGGGGGGGGGGGGGGGGGGGGGGGGGGGGGGGGGGGGGGTCGCTTGCGGAGTTGCAAGTTGGGGGGATAGAAAGGGGGTGGGGGTGGGCAAGGAGACCCAACGCACAGACACAAGAGAGAGAGAGAGAGAGAGAGAGAGGAGGGGGGGGGGATAGGGAGAGGGAGAGATGAGGTGAGCGCACAGACACATATACCGGGCACTGTGCCATTGAGAAGGTCTTGCGCTGTGCCCAGTGTCTCAGTAACCTCGTCTCTCTCTCTCTCTCTCTCTCTCTCTCTCTCTCTCTCTCTCTCTCTCTCTCTCTCTCTCTCTCTCATCATTATATCTCTGTTCCACGCCGCCTCAGTCTCCTTCTACCTGTCTGGGGTGCTTGTGCACCCTCCCTCACCTC
>JADBJO010021553.1:7500-22500 GCA_016801955.1 Conus betulinus
TGTCTCTCTTTCTCCCTCCTCTCCTCCTCTCTCTCTCTCTCGCTCTCTCTCTCTCTCTCTTCTTAACTGAACGTGTCGTGGCCCTATCAATAAATCAGTAAACGTATTATTATATGGGTCGTCTAAATCATTTACCCTCCCCCCCCCCTCCCCTCGACACACACTGTACTGAGATGGCCATCCTTATCCTGTCAGCTAAGGCAGGTGTGTGGTGGACACTAAACTTCTCCGTCACAGCAGGCTTCTTATGGAGCCCATAGATCTACATGATAATGATGGCAACAGCCAGTGATAGGCAGGTACCCAAGGTCTGACCCGCGCGTTGGGCTGATGCGTAGGTCAGACATCCGCGAAAGTCGTAGCCACGAGACCCTCTTTCTTAAAATTCTCTCATCTCAGTCATGAATTTCATGTATCCATCAGCTTTAAATCATGCGCAGTGGGGTCTCTCGGAACTTAGCGGGATGTGTGTAGCGTATATGTAGTCCACACGCACGCAGTGACACCCTCCGTGATGAAACTGAAACAGGCGTGGAGGCCATCGGTTGAGTAATGGTTTGACAACTGGGCACTAGCAGACAGTGACAGTGTGTGTGGTGGAGTCCTTCTTTCTGTTCTTGCCAACTTGTCAGATCAGGCTATAAGTATGATGATGATGATGATGATGACTATGATTATCGCTATATCATCATCATCATCATCATCATCATCATCATCATCATCATCATCTTCAACATCATCAGCATTATTTCAGCTCCCATCGTCCCTTCCCAACGGCGTCGTTTTCGTTCAATGCCCATCTTTCGCCGAATTTGAGTAGATCTATAAGACATTGCTCGTTCTTCGTGTCCATTTCTGCTGAATGTTTTGTCCATCTTGCCTGAAGAAGACAGATCCTTGGAGGTCGAAATGTGTTGTGTTTTCTCTTGTAATTTGCTTGTCGGACTTACTAATTATTCTTTTTTTTTTTTTCAAATTTATGAGTTGGCATTCGACTTCACGTAAACCCTGGCAAGTCGCCAGAACCCTCGACTGACGTACAACTTTAGCGACAACAACAACAACAACAACAACAACAACAACAACGAGCGCTGACTGCAACACAGTTATTCCGCCGATCATCAGCCTCTGCTACCGCCGCATTGCAAAGGACTTGCCGGCGGGCACCTTGAGTTGGGGGGGGGGGGGGGGGGGGAGAAGGTAGTGGAAAGGGAAGGGGAGGGAGGTTTGGGGTCGAGGAGGGGGGGGGGGGGGGGGGGTGGTTTAGTTAGCGATGCCGGCCCGGGGAGGCACGTCACAGGGGAGTGCAGCCAGAGAAATGGGAGGGAAAGGGGAGGGGGTGGTTTGGGGGGGGTGGGGGGGGGAGGGGGTGGATGGAGCGTAGGCTGGGAAATTCGACTCCTGTCCTGGGGAATAGGTGGGGGGGGGGGGGGGGGTTGAGGGGGAGAGGGGGGAGGAACTGCGGCTGAACTGAAGAGATGGGATGGGAAGAAGGTGGAGGGAGAATTAGGCGAGGGGGTGGGAACAGACAGAGAAAGAGAGAGAGAAAAAAAATACAAATACGTCACTGAAGAGAGAGAGAGAGAGAGAGAGAGAGAGAGAGAGAGAGGTGGTGATGGGGCAGAGAGAAGAAAGTCATGGAACCGGTCAGACTGGCCTGTGGGTGTAGAAGATCCGTGGGGGAAGATAACGAGCTGTTGTTTACTGAAGCCTAGTTTGTAGTAGCAGTAGCAGCAGCATAGAAGTACAGTTGTAGTAGCCGACCGACGTCCTTGATAACAGCATGTATACTCTCTATATGTCGTTGGAGATTGTTCAGAAGCCACTTCTTCCTCCTCAGCGTAAGGTAAATTCGGGCAAAAAGTCTTTACTCCCCCAACCCCCAACAAACCCCTAAGGTAAAGGTAATGCTGCTTAAAGCCCAGCCGACGCGCAAAGGGCATATCAGGGCTGTCACCGTGTTGAAGTCAAGTCACGAGTCATGAAAGAAAAAAACAGCTTATTCACGCAACGTTTTGAAACACACCTTCTGAAAAAACACACCTGAGAGTTTGTTTGAAAAATCTTTCTTCTGTGAAATCTTAGATTAGATGAAAAAATGATCTCTTTCACATAGCCAAAGATCACATCAGGTGGGACGTCTCTGAACAAGGTTTCCATGAGTCTGGCTGTAAAAAATGTTTATGTCTCACATCATATGTTTTATTGCTTGGCGCTCGATGGAGAGAGGCTAGCTATTCTCACAGCAGAGCGCCGATAGTTAATGGTAAGAGATGAGATGGAGGGGAATGTTGTGGTGGGGGTGGGGGGTGGGAGGGGGCTTGTAAACTGGGGCTTCGCGTTGTACTGGCTACTATCCTTCTCGTGCTTCACACACACACACACACACGCACACACACACACCACACACACACACACACACACACACACACACGCACACACACACACATCACAACACACACACACACATACACACACACATACACACACATACACACACACACACACATACACACACACACACACACACACACACACATACACATCACACACACCACACACAACACACACACACACACACATACACACATACACACACACACACACACGCACACAACACAACACACAAACACACATATATACACACACACCCACCACCACCACCACCACCAACAACAACAACTTAGTTTGGGAAGGACCGAGGTACAATGGGTTATCTTTATGTTGGAACACAACAAACAACAGTAAGACACATGATGTCAGTGACGATCCCCCTCAGGTGAGTGAATCCGCTCTTTCTTTACACGAAGAGACACTGTGTTTCTTGAAGTAGTTCACCTCTCCCTGTTTCGGCCACCGTTGTGAAGATGCAGACAAAGGATCGAAGAGACACAAATGTCGATAAGTTGTAATCACTTCCCACTGATGAGCTGTCGCCACTGATATTTATAACAAGTTAACGGTTTTCAGATTCTGGTTGAATGGAGATACGAGAGAGAGAGAGAGAGAGAGAGAGAGAGAGAGAGAGAGAGAGACTCGTGGACTTTAATGAGAGGCCATCAGCCTATTTACATGAGTACGCAACAAGAATTAAATCAAGTTTTATATAATTAGAACAAAATTTACCATGACCGCAACAAAAACATTCTTCCATGGACAGTATGCACATGCCAGAACTCTACCCCGATTATACACCAATGCTTCCCAGCACATTCCTCCCCAAGAACGCATTGTAAGTATATAGACCATCATTCCAAAACCCGGATATGAATGCCGTTGACACCAGCATACAAAGCACATGTTCCCACGTCACTTCCCCCATCGCACTATCGCCCACATACACAGTGAAAGACCCCTCTACACCCGCGTCGCATGATTCTCCGGAAAGCCGTTCTATTTTAAGCATCTTTCATTTACTTCGTTTACAACATGCGCAAAATTAGCATATCGGCCTCTACCGTGCACAGTGGGTAACCCCCGAATCTTGGGTCTGTATAACAATAGGTGCCATGCTAACCTTTGACACTCAGTGTGTTTCTCTGTGGTCGGTCCGTGTCGGTCGGGTGTGGTGCGTGTATGGTTCGTTGAGATGAGAGAGAGAGAGAGCGAGAGAGAGAGAGGAGAGAGAGACGATGGAGAGCGACCTCAGTGCTGCCGGGAACAAGTGAAAAAGGGAAAAGGTACAGGAGTCGAAGTGCCATGTTGATGGGAACGTTACCTGGCGGAGGAAAGGAAAGAACTGTGATAAGGCGCAGCAAGTGCCATTGTGATATGAAGGGACGATGCCCGTTAGAGTGTGAAAACAAAATGTTTGTAAAAATTTCACATTTTCTAGTGCTTAGGACGGATTAAAAAAAAAAAAAACAAAAAGGGGGGTGGAAACGAACCAAAAACATGACAAATGCTTGAAATCAAGGAAAGACAAATAATCCAGAACACTCTGTAATCCGGAATGAGATGCTGTTGCCCTGAATTAGATGTCTACAGCTGTCCCGTCCCGTCTGTATCTCTGCCTGTCTGTTCGGTCGCTATGTCTCCTGTCTGTCTGTCTCTGGTCTCTGTCTTGGCTGTCTGTCCTGTCTGTCTGTCGCTCTCCTCTCGCTCTCTCTTATCTCTATCTCTTGGGGTGTGTGCTGGTGTGCCCTGGAATGGGGGCTACTAAAAACCACCGTGCGATTTTATCTCCCATCAGTTTTCGTCACCTGTCAGTCTGGCTTTTGTGTGTTCAAGCAGGAAGATTCAGGCAAAGGAAGAGCGAGGGGCGCGAGCGAGGTGTGCGTGCGATGAGAGAGAGGAGAGAGAGAGAGAGAGAGAGAGAGAGAGAGAGAGAGAGAGCGAATTGTGGGAAAGGAGATGAGTGAGTGAGGAGAAGGGGGAGAGTGATGGATCAACGAGTGGTCTAAACAGACAGCACTAGACCGTTGGGAAAGATGGCGGGAAACAAAGTGTTGCGAGTGCGTGCGTGGGCGTCGTGGCGCGCGCGCGTGTGTTATGTATGTGTGTGTGTGTGTGTGTGTGTGTGTGTTGTGTGTGTGAAAGCACGAGGAGGATAGTAGCCAGTACTGGGGATTACCACAGCGCATTCACAACGAAGCTGAGGGGGATGGGGGGAGGAGGGGATGAAATAAGGTAGGGATGGGGAGATGATCAATCTTAACCAACCCCTCGGAGAAGAGAAGGAGGAGGGGGGGGGGGGGGGGGGAGGGAGGGCGCGAGGAGTAATGAGTGGCGCTGGGTGGTTTTCAGCACGTGGATAGCACAGCCGTTCATAACGAGAACGTGGATGAAGGTGATGGTGGGGTTGAAGCAATTCTGCCACTGCGCCTTCCACTAGGGGGACGATGGCAGTTGGCAGTTAGCAGTCACAACAACTGATCTACCGACGATCTCGGACCAGTTGTTGTTGTGCATAGGTTTGTTGGTCTTCTGCCGTGTACCGTGGCCAGACAAAGCAGGAGGATTATGGTAGTAAACCAAGTGTTTATTGCGCCTCTGCCACTTGTCCAAATACTGTACCCTGTGTGTGGGTGGCACTGGTTCCACTTCTTCGTCAGGGTGGGCCCTTTGCATGGGATGGAAGGCGGATAGAGGAGGTTGGGGGTGGGGGGGGGGGAGATGATGGGGGGGGCGGGGGGGGGGGGGGGGGGAGCGTCAGAGAGAGATGCCAAGACACGAAAGGTTGTTAGTGTCAGGGCCGAAGCGGTACTACAAAGAAGCTGAGACGCATGGTTGTTGTTATTGAAAACTTGCCGCATAGTCTATCTGAAATTATCGGGGGGGAAACAACAACAGGCAAGGTTATTGTTTCAGCAGACGACATGACAGCGTAAACTTGTTCCACTCAAACCCCACTACACAAACTCTAGTATAGAACAATGTCACAAACTATAAAACCGAATCAGTAATTTCTCTCGGTGGCAATTTAGATACCGAGATGACCGAGAGAGAGGAGGAGAGAGACGAGAGAGGAGTGAGAATGGGGAGATGGATGTGGAGAGGGGGCGATGGCGAGAGATGAGCAGGAGCTGGAGAGAGAGAGAGAATTTGATGGGGATATGGGATGAGGACAGGGGAGAAAGAGCGTGAAAGAAAGAACTGGGGAAGGGTGTTGGAGATGCGGAGAGTGGGTACACGGTGGGGTGGGGGTTGTTGTCGGTGGGGTTGGGGGTGGTGGTGAAGCGAAGTCTTCCAAAGCCCCCAATATCCTGGAAAGCTAGCACCTGGAAAGAAAGAGAAAAGACTACCAAAGCAACAGCTCCCCGCAAGGGGAGATCAGTCACGGAGCCTGCCTAACCACACGCACAGCTGAGGATTTGAGCTCAGCCAACCACCCCCGCAGGGTTACGTAAGGGCCCCAGCCTGGCGTGACAACGCCAGCAGAGCACTAAAGTCAGTAGTGGGGAATGAGATTAGGCAGCCCGGTAGCGACGAGTGGGGGCAAAGTTAAAAAAGGGGGGCCGAAACCGACCAGCAAGGAATGCCCGTCGTGGTTAGTACAGAGGAGCTGGGGACATGAGGGTAGGGGCGTGGTGGTAGGTTGACCGTTTACGCTTGACAGTTGAGTAGACGGTGTAATAAACGGTAAATAAACCGGCGTTAAGTTTCCAAGAAGCTCACTAAGACTTAAACTGTAGGGAGAAAAACGCTACCAAGCGCTCACGTTGATTCGTGTCATGATGGACTAGTTTTTTCCGTTGCATTTGGCTATGACGTGAGCCCGTTTTAAAACATGTCGTCACGGATCAAACAGAAATAGTACGGGGAAAACGGATATGACTGATTCCTGTGAAAACGGCTAGGTACTGAACCGCCGAATAAAATTAGATTATTTTGACCCATAAAGAACAGCCGATTATTAGGATGTCAAGAAAGGAAGTATGATTTTGCACCATAAAAACGAATGATTCAGCAGTCAAGGAAAGTAGATTAAGTAGGACTCCTTAAAAAAAAAAAAGTGGACTGGGAGTCAGGGGGAAAATAGAGTAATTCTTAAGACCCTAAAACCAGATGATTCTGCTTCCGAAAGTAGGATATATGACCCATAAAAACATGATGATTCTGAGATAGGAAAGTTAGATACTTATAACCCCATACAAAAAAAAACAGAGGGGTCTGAGTCCGGGAAAAAAATAGTTCATGAATAACGTGAAAACAGTATGATATGAGGGTCTGAGTCAAGGAAAATCAGTAATTAGACCCATATAACAGATGGTCTGAGTCTGGAAAGTAGGATAATTAGAAATAAAACAGATGGTTCGGAAGTCAGGAATCTAGATCTTAGGACTCATGAAAAACCGATAGCTATCCATCACGGGATAACGGCCTATATGTGACAATGGAGGAAAATGAGAAAAAGACGGTAAGAGACAACTGAAAAATGGGCATTGGTGTCGGAGTGCACTGGTCTGATGGAGACGATGGTATTGCGGGCACTACTGCCACGGCCTTGTACGACTAGAGATTGTGTCATAGACAATAAGTGCGGAATCCAAGAAAAGAAGCTAAATATGAAATCCACATTAACTGGTCATCTAGGCTTAAAATGACACGGTTAACTAGCGACGTGTGTGTGTTGTGTGTGTGTTGTGTGTGTGTTGTTGTGTGTTGGGAAAATTTACAGGACTCTTGCGGTGGTGAATCTGTCTTTCAAAAAATATTAGACATTCTCAAAAAAAAAATTCCGTTTAGACATGTTTGTAGTTTGTTTGTTTTAGTAAAATGTTCTTCCATCCAGGTAACAAAAAAAAAAGATATGTTTTGAAGTATGACAAACCCAATTTTTCCAACAACCGGCACGACCACAACGCAAAGCGAAAAGTCCACTTCGAACACACCGGTGAAGGAATAACAGGAAAGAACTGCAGGCAGTAAATTGATGTCGTGTCTGTGACTCATTGCTCTAGAGTGTTTAGTCAACTGTCCTAGACTTCATAACTGCACGGTGGTTCACGTCGAGGACATGACTATGGGGTTGATCACTGAGCTTGTCTTCCCGGTGCAGTGCGAGTGAATCCGTGATACGTGACAGCGATGGGCTGGATGCTGCAATAGGGGGTGGGGGGGGGGGGGGGGGGGGGGTAGGTGGGGGTGGGGGGAGGTAGTAGAAGAAGAGGTGCAGGGATGTGGCGAAGGATTAGAGGGACGGGGGAAGGGGAGGAGAGACAGCGGGGGTAGGGGTGGGGGTGGGGCTCGTCAGGATCTGTCAAAAGTGGGGCAGGTGCGGCGGAACAGGAAAGGCTGGGGGGTTGTAGAAACATCATGCACGTCTGCCAGCCTGTGTGTTGTGTGGTGTTGTTGTGTGTGTTGTTGTGTTTGTGTGGGGGGTGTGTGTTCAGTGTTGTGAGTGGTGTGGGGTGTGTGTGTGTGTGTGGGTGGGGTGTGTGTTGGTTGGTGGTGTGTTTGAGCGGTGGCTTCTTTGTTGCGGTTGGCTTATTTATTCCGCCGGCCTACATCGTTACGTTCTTTCTACTGCAATCCAAATTTTCTTTCTTTTTTTTTTTTTGTTGTGTCTGTTGTTTTTAGACATCTATTTTGCTTGGCTTGGTATGCGCGCGCGAGCGCGGCGCGGTGTGTGGTGTGTGTGTGTCCGCTCGGGTGTGGTATGTGGGGAGGGGGGGGGGGGGGCCATGTGTGTGTGTGTGTGTGTGTGATGGGTTTCGGTGGCGGTGAAAGGGCGAAAGACGCGATCGGTTGCGGCAAGGTTTGCTGGAGGGCGACGGTAAGAGCAGCAATTGTCGGCAATTGACTTCGGGGGACCCGTCAACAAATTGTTGATTAGAGAGAGGAGTGGTTGCAGCTACGATTACGTCCAGAGAGAGAGAGAGAGAGAGAGAGGAGAGAGAGGGGGGGGGAGGAGAGGAGGGAGGATGGATGGAGGGTGGAAGGGGGCCGCGGGATCGACGGAGGTGTGAGCGGTTCTCGGAGGATGGAGAGAGAGGAGAAGAGAGAGAGGGTGAGGAATGAGAAAAGGGAGGTAGGGGAGAGGGAGAGAGGAAGGAAGACAAGAGAGAGAGATGAGAAGGGAGGGGGGAAGGGGGAAGAGGAATACAGCGAGAGAGGTGATGAGAGAGGGGCGAGAACGGGTTAAGGGGAGGGGATGGAATCTGTGAGGAGGGTGGATGGTGTGAGATTAACGCCTATCGGCCGGAGGTCTTTTAAGGACGAGGTTGTCCCAG
This sequence comes from Conus betulinus, assembly GCA_016801955.1. NCBI lineage: Eukaryota > Metazoa > Mollusca > Gastropoda > Neogastropoda > Conidae > Conus > Conus betulinus. The sequence goes on from JADBJO010021553.1 coordinate 16,176, forward strand.
ATGCATTGCTAGTTAGTGGTGTAAGTTCGTGGCCCCGTTTGCTGTCTGCCCCGCGATTTGAGTGGTCGGTGGTGTTGGTCGTCTGCTTCTGGCGCAGCTCCTCCCAAGCTGGTACATTCCCTGTGTAGGACACTGACATACATTGGGGATCAACACGATCCAGCAGTTTGACCACGCGGGTACAACATCCTAACATCTTCCACCCCCCCCCCGTCGCCAGCCCTCCCAACCTTCACCCTTGCGCCCCAATAACCCTCACACACACCCTCACCCCCACCACCAAACGCCACCCCTATCCTCTGGTTGGAAGACCCGAGGGAAGGGATCGGAGTCCCCCCCCCCCCCCCCCCCCCCCCCCCCCCCCCCCCCCCCCCCCCCCCCCCCCCCCCCCCCCCCCCCCCCCCCCCCCCCCCCCCCCCCCCCCCCTCCCCCCCCCCCCCCCCCCCCCCCCCCCTCCCCCCCCTCCCCGTCCCCCCCCCCCCCCCCCCCCCCCCCCCCCCCCCCCCCCCCCCCCCCCCCCCCCCCCCCCCCCCCCCCCGTGCCCCCCCCCCCCCCCCCCCCCCCCCCCCCCTCCCCCCCCCCCCCCCCCCCCCCCCCCCTCACTCTCTCTTTCCCAGTCCAGACCAGAGGAAGGATGTGGAGTCTCAGAGGTTCGACCAGGACTGGACTCGGGGAACCTTCGTGGCCCCCTTTTGACTCTCGTTGCCTCCTCACACCACTTACCTGCACAGTGGTTTAAACAGCTGTCTGTACCGGAGGGTGGAAGGAGGGAGGGGAGGGTCACACACGAGATTCACGGGTTGCCATCCATAGGGGTAGGGGGGGGGTTCGGGGGGGTGAGATGTGGTTGGAGCAAGTCCTGGACTGTGAGGGGTCGGGGTTGTCCTGCGAACCCAAAGTCGGGCCCAGGTGGCTGTAAAGGCAGGGCACTAAGAAGAGTGTGGTGTGTGTGTGTGTGTGTGTGGAGGGGTGGTGGGTGGTGGTGGTGGTGGAAAGGAAGCGGACTCACAGAGACAGGAATTAGTTCTGAAAATCTGTTCTTTATCTGTGTAGAATCAGTGCTGCCAGGACCCATTACAAATGATTCCAGGTGCACTTCATGAACAGTGTAAAATTACTGTTTAAGATGATTGACAACAATAATCGAATGTTGTCGTCATGGCAATTCAACGCTAAAATACTTGAACCCGTAAATCGTAAATCATTGTGCCTTTTACTATGCCTGCGTAAAAAAAAAATATACAAAAGGAAATAACTCTTTCACTGCGTCGCTGCTGTTACCTCCCGACCGACTGAAGAACGATTTTTTTGTTTTCCTCCTCAGCGTGGACTCAAAACGTCAGAGCCAGAGTCCTTTACGCCTGTGGCGGTGCGGTGCTGTGTGTTCTCCCGAGGGCCATTAGATGAAAATAAACAACAAACCAAAAACTCCGACTACATAGCGAGGCTTTGCATAAATAGAGGCTCTTGATTAAAAAAGTTTATTCTTTGTGCGGGTCTCTGTAATTTAAGTAGCAGCCCTAAAATGTGTTGTGTGTCTGTGTGTGGTGTGTGGTGTGTGTGTGTGGGGGGGGTCGGGGTGGGGGGGGGGTGTGGGAGTGATTCCCCTCAGAAGCTTGAAGGGTACATTGTAAGTCTCTCTCTCTCTCCTTCTCTCTGGTGTGTGAGAAAGTGTTGTGTAAGAAGGTGTTGTAAGAATGTGTTTGTGTGTGTGTGGATGTGTGTGTCGGTGTGTTGGTGTGTGTGTGTGGGGTGTGTTATTGAAGGTGTTATGTGTTGTGTGTGTGTGTGTGTGGAATGGGGTAGATAGTGTGTGTGTGTGTGGCACTGTGTGCTTGTGGTGTGTGTGTGTGTGGTGTGGGGCTGTCTGGGTGGCGCCATACAGTGTAGGTATGTGTCAAATGTTGGGTATGTGCATAAGATTTGTTCGTACCACTTGTCCCTCTCTAAAGTATCAGGCCACTTGCGCGATGTGAACTGTTCATCGCTGTTGTTTTAGTGCACTCAAAAGAGAGTGCGAAAAGTCTCTTTGGGTCCACTGCCAGCTTTATGGACAACCCCAGACATCCTGAAACTCAACTGTGTGACAGAGCTGAACTCTCGGGAGGCGGGTGTTGTGTTGAGAGAGCAAATGAGAGAGAGAGAGGGAGGGAGGGAGTGAGGCGCGCGCGCGGCGCGCCACACACCACACACACACACACACACACACATCACACACACACACACACACAACAACAACAACAACAACAACAACACAACAACGTGTAAATATGAAACATAAACAATAAACGCAAGAAGTCTGTCTGTGCCTCTCTCTCTCTCCCTCCCTCCCTCTTTTCTCTCTCCTCCTCTCTCTCTCTCTCTCTCTCCTCTCTCTCCTCTCTCTCTGTACGTGCGTGCGCGCGCGCGTGTGGTTTTATGTGTGTGTTTGCTTCTGTGCTTCGCTCTCTCTCTCTCTCTCCCCCCCCCCCTCTTCTCTTCTCTCTCTCCTCGCTTCATCCTCGCTGCTTCTCTCTCTGTGTGTGTGTGTGTGTGTGTGTGTGTGTGGTGTGTGTGTGTGTGGTGTGTGTGCACGTTTTTGTCTGTTTGTATTGCTTGGAATATCTGTTGGTTGAGAGAGAGGAGGAGAGAGAGAGAGAGAGAGAGAGGACACACCACACAGACAGACAGACAGACCACCACACACACACACACACACACACACACACACACACACACACACACACACCCACAGAGACGAAACAGACGTAAGTAGAGAGCCCCGTGTATACTAGAAACACCTGCAGTACATTACGGTCTAGTTTTCCGCAGTGAGGTGGGGAGGAAAAAAAAAAAATGGTGCGGGGTGGGGGGGGGGGGGGGGGGGGAAAGACGTGTTGACGAGGGAAGTGACGAGAAGAAGAGAAGAAAAGAAAAATACCACACGGGAATGAAGGGAAAGGGACGGAGGAGAGGAGGGAGAAGGTGATGGGGGGTGGCTGACAGGCGGAAATGACGTCGGGAGTGACGACAGAGAAGGAACAATACCGTGAATATTGACGGTTAAACCCTCCGATGGAGCTGGTACCTTACACCAGGGGGTGGGGGTGGGAGATTGGGGGGGGATAGTCGCTGATGCGTCCCTAGTCAGTTCCATAGTTGCTTAATTGAACTGCTGGTGAGTTATTCCACAAGTCTGCTTTGTGTTTCTTGATTTGGTAGGAGAGTTTTGTCCGTGTACTATTCTGACGAGTAATCGTTGTGGACCGGTACACTTGGTGCTGCAGGCAATTACTGATTGATTTGTTTACGTGTTATTTGTATGCGTTTTTTATCATAGTTCATTAATGAATTATTGAATCGTACGTTCCAAGGGTGTTTGTTCATATATTTTTTCATGATCATTATTGTTGATATTATATCATTGATATTATTCTCATTACTAATATAACCCGTACTCTGGCCTGGTTTTCATTCAATGCTGATCTTAGGCCCAGGTTGAGAAGTTGATGACTCGTTCTTCATTTTTCGTTGTCCTGAGTGGTGTTTATCTTGCCTGAAAGAAGACCGACGAGGTCGAAACGCGTCGTGTTTTGTCTTGTCATTCTCATGTCCCATGTCAAGCGGCGGAGTTATTCCAAATTCATTTCAACTTTGTTTCCTTTCCCGCCTGCAATCATCTCTCTCTTCGCCGCTCATTCTTCAAAGTTTGTACTTCTTCTTCACCATTTTTTGTATCTTTGTCACTTAAACCAGCTTTAAATCAGGCGCAGTGTGGAATTAAAACTTAGCCGATGTGATCGGGGGCCAGAATAGCCCAGTGGTAGAGCGCCGGACTCGTAATATTGGGGGGTGCGGGTTCGAATCTCCGCCGGGCCGTTTCGGTACAGGGGGGATTTTCCCTCGGAGTTAACATTGGTTCTTACTCCATTTCCCGTACAGTCCTCGAATGAGACTAGAAAACCGAGGTTCTGTGTGAACGCACGCATAAACATCTTGCACACACGTAACATCCCATCACCAACTTCGGAGAGAAGGCCAGTTTGGCCGTTGGTATGGATGACACGTTACACATAGCATCCACCTTCCCCCGAAGATGGAGTATGGCTGCCTTAATACGGGATAAAAAAACGGTCATACACACAAAACTCCACTCCCTTTGTTGGGTAGATGGGATTAATCCTTGCCTGTCTTATACAGGGAGTGTCCCCAGGAGTATCAGTCTGCGTACGCCAGAAAGAAAAAAAGAAAAAAAAAAAAAAAAAAGAAAAGAAAAAGAAAAAAAGAAAAAAAGAAAGGCCGATGTGTGGTAGCGTATATGGAATAGTCCACACGCAATGACACTTGATGAAACTGAAACTGTCACTTAGTGCATTTTGTATGATGTTCGTTTATTTGAAAAGAAATTTAAAAAAAAAAATCAAACCAACCAACCAGCCTTTGTTTAAAAAGAAGAAAGCAAAAAGAAAGGCAGGAAGGAAGGAAGGAGGAAAAGTAAACGTTCCTGGGGAGGGAACTAACCGAAGAAACAGGCGATGTTTTGGACCAGGGAATGGGAGAGAAGAGATGCATGCTGGGACGGCAACGGCTCACATCAAGCACGTGCCGAACCCCCCACCTCACCCACCCCACCCCCTCCCCCCCTACACCCCCCCTCCCCTCCCTCAGCCCACCTCCGTCACTCCCTCCCTCCCCTTAGTTAATTACACACCTCCAGACAGTTGGGAGTGGGCAGAACGAAAGGGTGGTGGGGGTGGGGGGGGGTGGGGGGCGTGGGGTTTGGAGGAGGGGGGGGTAGGTGTGGAGCTAGGAAGCCAGGGGGGAGGGGGAGGGGAAGGACGGGAGTGGTGAGACTAAGGAGGGATGGGTTGTGTGTGTGTGTGTGTGTGTGTGTGTGTGTGTGTGTGTTGTGTGTTGGAGGGAACTGCTAAACGGTTGAAAACCGTGGAAAACGTGGTAAAAAGCTGTGCCGACATGGTGAGTGCCAGAAAAGATCCTTTGCTTAGTTTGATTCGTTTGTTTGAGATTTCTTTGTTTCTTTGTTGTTTTTTTTATCTGATGTGTTTTGTCTGCTTGTTTGATTGCTTCCTCTGACTCTCCCTCCCACATCTCTGTCTCTCTGTATGGTGTTGGTGTGCGCGCGCGCCCCGCGCGTGTTTGAGAGATAGATAGTGCCCGCGCCGCTTTATTATATTTCTTGTTTTTTCTCTCTGCTTTCACAATATCTCGGTTTGTCTGTCTGTCTGTCTGTCTGACTGTCTGACTGTCTGTCTGTCTCTCTGTCTCTCTCTCTGTGTACTTCAACAAGTATTCATGCATTGATTGTTGCATTGATGTTCATAGTGCTATGCATTGCTGTTTGTTTCTGTTTTTTTTTTTTCCTGTAGTATATATTCTTTTGCCCCCCAAACTAGGAAAATTTGAGTAAACCACTCACTCTTACATTCGTTAGTCCCCCCCCCCCCCCCCTCCGTCCCCTCACACCCTCTCTCTCTCTCGTCTCTCTCCTCTCTCTCTCTCTCCTCTCTCTCGCTCTCTCTCTCGCGCGCTGCAGTATTAATGGTACACCTCCTTGGCATAAAGTGTATGCGTAGGCTATTGTCAATAAAACTTATCTGAAGCGTCTCTCTCTGAGTCGGCTCCGACGCTGTCTCTGTCTGTCTGTCCTGTCTGTCTGTCGTCTGTTCTCTCTTTCTGTCTGCCTCTCGCTCTCTCTCTCTTTCTTCTCTCTGTGTCTCACCTCTCTCTCTCTCTCTCTCTCTCTCTCCCCCCCACCCCCCACCCCCTTCACCTGCCTGTCTAGAGAGGTAATCGAACTCCGAACCTTTGAACAAAAGGGAAAAGAGTCTCACTTTTTTGGTCGGGAGGCCAGCCAGGCCTTCCAAATGGCGTGGGATACCGTTATCAGTTGGAGATATTACCTCTTTTCTCCCCCCCCCCCCCCTCCCTTCACCAACACCCCCACTCCCCCCCCTACCCCCCCCCCACCCCCCGCCCCAAAAAAAAAAAAAAAAAAAAGAAGAAAAGGAGAATGGCTGCCTGGTCCAATATGATGACGGGGGAACCTTAAGTCGGATCCTCCAACGTGACAAGGTGTGGGGGGGGGGGGGGGGGGGGTTACGGGGGAAGGACGATGGAGGTTTGAGGGGGATGGATGTGAAGGGGGAAAGGGAATGACATGGGGGGTTGGGTTGTTTGGCGCCCAATGGTATCATGGCCGTCGTTCCTGGAGCTCTATTTCGGGCTGTCTCATCGCTCACTGTTGGCACCCCAAGGCTTTGGCTGTTGTTTCTCTCTGATCGTTCAGCTAGTAGTCAGCGTCTGTGTGTGTGTGTGTGGTGTGTGT
>JADBJO010021554.1:5000-7500 GCA_016801955.1 Conus betulinus
TATTCACGACCCAGTTCCTGTACACAACTGGCGGGTATTCACGACCCAGTTCCTGTACACAGCTGGCGGGTATTCACGACCCAGTTCCTGTACACAACTGGCGGGTATTCACGACCCAGTTCCTGTACACAGCTGGCGGGGTATTCACGACCCAGTTCCTGTACACAGCTGGCGGGTATTCACGACCCAGTTCCTGTACACAGCTGGCGGGTATTCACGACCCAGTTCCTGTACACAACTGGCGGGTATTCACGACCCAGTTCCTGTACACAACTGGCGGGTATTCACGACCCAGTTCCTGTACACAGCTGGCGGGTATTCACGACCCAGTTCCTGTACACAGCTGGCGGGTATTCACGACCCAGTTCCTGTACACAACTGGCGGGTATTCACTACCAGGTTCCTGTGCACTGACAGAAAGCCGCTTCCGATAGGTGATGATAATGTTCAACATTTGAAAGTGACCGTTTAAATCCGTACACGTGTTCCTAAACTTTACAGTCACACGTGCTTGTGCATGATACAGCCAGTCTTCGGGAATCTCTTTCAGAACCATTAAATAGGTTTTCCTATCCCCGCACGACCTCAACGTATGGCTTTGGATTGGCTGGTAAAAGGGTTCCCTGTTGAAAGTGAATACCAGTTTCGTGTTTCTTAGATACTAATAAACATTTTTTAATCTACAGCAATAAAGGGTTGCAGGTGATGAAATGTCGTTTCCCTCCAGTTTCCTTATTCCTTTTATCATGACCTGTCTGACAGTGTCTATCATGACCGGTCTGACAGTGTCTATCATGGCATGTCTGATGGTGTCTATCATGGCATGTCTAACAGTGTCTATCATGACCTGTCTGACGGTGTCTATCATGACCTGTCTGACAGTGTCTATCATGACCTGTCTAACGGTGTCTATCATGACCTGTCTGACGGTGTCTATCATGACCTGTCTGACAGTGTCTATCATGACGTGTCGACTTAGCAAAGGGAAAGATTTATTGGCATACAACAAAGTCAACAAAAGAGACAAAGTTAAAACATACGAGCATGTACATGCTTACATGTGCTTACATGCGAGGGAACAACAACAGCAACAACAACAACTATAATAATGATAGTAATAATAATGATAGTTATGATAACAACACAACAACAACAACAACAATGTCACAGAATGGAATGAGAGGTATTCGAAATGGATCTGTCAAATCTGTTTCATGGATGTAAGAAGGCGTGTAGATTGTGTGTGTGTGTGTGTGTGTGTGTGTGTGTGTGTGTGTGTGTGTGTGTGTGTGTGTGTGTTCTATCAAATCTTTCTTTCACTCACGCACACCATCCTACGACATAACAGCGCGAACAGGAATTTAGCGAGGAGTGTACAGTTAATAAACAATCAAAAGATGGAAATGACACTGTAGCACATGAAGAACATCAATATATAAACTAATTTGTTGCTGTCCACATGTGTTCACACTCACGCTCCCTATTAGGCTAGAAAAAAGAATTTAGTACACTATTCATGGCACAAAACAATAACTGCAAAAGGAAATTTCTAACATTTTTTTTTAAAGAAAAGTAACAGGTGAGTCCTTCTGGATATGAATTCAATCCTGTCGGAATTCCCATCACTGGTCTGGCGTGTTGCTGGCCAAGCTCGGGCAGACTCACACATCAAAAAACACTCCTTGTAGTGTTGATTCTCAATCTGACTTCAATTGCGGATGCGGTGATGGCAGTCCACATGATAACGCTTCTGAGACTGAGCGCAGAAACGCTTGATCAAAGTCAGTTGGTCCCACACCTGCAACTGGCACAGGGGAGCGAGGTCAAAAACGAAGAGCACCGGTTAGCCATCAGGAGGGAAGACACCAGCTGCTCTGAGGGTAGACAGGCCTACTGGCTGTTGAAAAGGAAAGGCACTGGGGGAGCAAAGGGGAATCCTGGCCTCAGAGAAGATTGCAATGGGCACAGTAGGGAGAAAAGGCCTAGGACAGCATGAACCCCCCCCCCCCCCCACACACACACACACACACACACACACACCTCCCTTCCACTGCACTCAGCCATTTGGACCCTCGCCTGAAGTTGAAAACCCTACAAAGTGAACAGCACCATAAATAACTCAGTCTACCACCTATTCAACACCGAAGGTATTGATAGATTAGTAAGAGTTGAATCGAAAGAATTCCCGCACAACTCAGCAAAAACATGAACAAGCATACTGAACTGAGTAACTTCCAAAAATAATCACAACATTACAAAGTCTGATAATTTTTGATCGAAAATGTTTTTTTTAAAAAATTGCTATCAGTTATGATTATCCTACAACAAATCGGCATGTTTTATTTTTAAAAATCTTATCCTCTGTGGGGGAAAAGGGGGAGGGGGGTACAAGTTTAATACTTGCCAATACCCGACCAACAAGCGGAGACAGAGAGAAAACGGAGCAGACGTGACTGCTTCCAACGCCATTACCTCGATCTGTATTGAGGTCGATCTGTAT
>JADBJO010021554.1:12500-29344 GCA_016801955.1 Conus betulinus
CCATTCCATTCAGTAAGAAACCTAAACCCACGCAAGACACACCATTAAAAATGAACGAGTAAAACCATTATAATTTTGCTGAGGAAAGCCCAGACACAGTACCAGGCATTAGGTCTACCGGATTGTCCGAATGATTGTGTCCTAGTTCTGAGAATGGATAGATGACACACACCCTAATTGTGTCCTAGTTCACAGGACGGACAGATGACACACCCAGTGATTGTGTCCTAGTTCACAGAAAGGACAGATGACACACCCAGTGATTGTGTCCTAGTTCACAGAAAGGACAGATGACACACACCCAGTGATTGTGTCCTGGTTCACAGAATAGACAGATGACACACCCAGTGATTGTGTCCTGGTTCACAGAATAGACAGATGACACACACCCAGTTGTGTGTCCTGATACACAGAATGGACAGATGACACACCCAGTGATTGTGTCCTGGTTCACAGAACGGACAGATGACACACACCCAGTGATTGTGTCCTGGTTCACAGAATAGACAGATGACACACCCAGTGATTGTATCCTGGTTCACAGAACGGACAGATGACACACCCAGTGATTGTGTCCTGGTTCACAGAATGGACTGATGATGACACACCCAGTGATTGTGTCCTGGTTCACAGAACGGACAGATGACACACCCAGTGATTGTGTCCTGGTTCACAGAATAGACAGATGACACACACCCAGTGATTGTGTCCTAGTTCACAGAACGGACAGATGACACACACCCAGTGATTGTGTCCTAGTTCACAGAACGGACAGATGACACACACCCGGTGATTGTGTCCTAGTTCACAGAATGCACAGACGAAACACACCCAGTGAATCATCGAATCGATTGGCTGAAACAAACCATGTGATTCTGTCCTAGTTCACGAAGTGACAGCTGAAACAAGCCCAGTGATATTGTCCTTGTTTACTTGACTCCTGTCTGAAATAAACCCAATGATTCTGTCCTAGTTCACGAAGTGACAGCTGAAACAAGTCTTGTGATATTGTCCTTGTTTACTTAACCCCTATCTGAAATAAACCCAATGATTCTGTTCTAGTTCACGAAGTGACAGCTGAAACAAGCCCGGTGATATTGCCCTTGTTTACTTAACCCCTATCTGAAATAAACCCAATGATTCTGTTCTAGTTCATAGAAACAAAAGCTCAAATATACGCTGTGGTTCTGTCCTAGTTTACAAACTTGACAGCAGAAATAAGTCCATGAGTCTGTCCTAGTGCAGTGAATAGTTAGCTGAAACAAACTCTGTGATTCTGTACTAGCTCACTAAATTGTTAGCTGAAGCAAGCTCTGATTCTGTACCAGCTCACTAAATTGTTAGCTGAAACAAACTTTGTGATTCTGTACCAGCTCACTAAATGTTAACTGAAACAAACTTTGTGATTCTGTACCAGCTCACTAAATTGTTAGCTGAACAAACTCTGTGATTCTGTACCAGCTCACTAAATTGTTAACTGAAACAAACTCTGTGATTCTGTCCTTGTTCACAGAATTGACAGATGAAACAAATCACGTAATTATATCCTCGTCTGCAGAATTCAAAGAATTGACAGCTGAAACAAATCCAGTGATCCTGTCCTAGTTCACAGATTTGATAGAGGAAACAACCTTTTTCAGTTGATGAACTGAAATCGGCTCTGCAAACCTGCAATATGTAACCTTATACAGAACGTAAATCGTCAGCCTTACTGTCGGAAAGCTCTGGTCATTCCCATTCCTCAGCCAGGACTAGACCTTGCCAGCCCTTCAAACTATCATCCAGTAACTCTGACTGGCTGCCTCTGCAAGCTGATGGAAAAGATGGTCAGCTCCCTTGCTGTCTGGAAGCTGGAAACCGATGGCCTTTTGGCCAATGAACAGTGCAGGTTACGGAAGTACCACTCGACCGTCGACCTTTTAGTCCGTCTGGAAACCACCATCCACAACGCCTTCATTAATGAACAACATGTGGTAGCTATCTTATCTGATCTGGAAAAAGCGTATGATACGACTTTCCAATCTAGTATTCTTATGGATCATGATAGACTTGGTTTTCGTGGTCATCTGCCTTTATTTATTCTAAACTTTCTGGCTGAACGGCAGCTCCAAATCCGTATTGGCACCTCGCTGTCTGAAATCCATGAGCAAATATTGGGTGTACCTCAAGGGAGCATTCTTTAATTCTGCTCTATTAAGTATCAAAATTAACCACTTTATCAATTCAGTAAACGAGGGTTCCGAGTCATGTCTGTTTGCTGATGACTTCGCACTGTACGTAGTTGGAGTTTCTTGAGTCAGCGTACAGCGTCGACTCCAACTTTGTGTGGAGACGATTCGACAGCGGGCCGAATAAGAGGGGTTTACCTTTTCAAGCACCAAAACACATCGTATCTATTTTGACAATTTTCGTTAGTTGATCCTGAAAGTCGTCTGGACAAGTTCACCATTCCAGCTGCCAAAGAAGCAAAATTTCGGGTTTTTTTTTACAATCAAAACCTGAACTTTAAAAGTCACATCCAGCACTTAAAAACTGTTTGTCAGAAAGCACTGAATATTCTAGGAGTTGTGGCACACACGGATTGGGGCGCTCATCAAAAACTCTCCTCCATCTTTACAGGGCTCTGATCTGCTCCAAACTGACTTTGGGTGAGTAGTCTAGGGCTCGGCTGGACCTTACTACCTGATAAGCCTCGATCCCATCCATCATCAAGGGCTTTGACTCTGTTTGGGTGCATTCTATATCACCCCTGTTTATAGCCTGTATGCCGAGGCAGGAGAGCCATACCTCTCAAATCGTCAGCTAAAAGTTGCCTTGACCTACTGTTTGAATCTATTCTCTGAACTCCAAAACCCTACATGTGTTTTAAACCCCTAGTTTCAAAAGAAGTTAGCTGATCACCCCAGTTCCATCTCAACCCTGAAAATTCGTTGACTGCTTTGGTCCTCAAAGATTTCCTCATTTTGTCGGACTCCCTTTATGCATTGCAGGCCATTGCCGGCCGTGGCCTCAAGCACTCTCAACTGCTGAAGTTATTCGAACCGTACACCTCTCTGAAATCAGATGGATATAACATAGTTTTTGCTTGGGCTGGTGGGCATTCGAGGCAACGAAACGATTAATGAATTTGCCAAGAGTGTCATAACGAAAGAGTTGAGCAGATTGTCTATCCCTCACACTGACCTGAAACACCAAACCCAGGCTTATGTCAAAGATCTCTGGCAAGAGGAATGGAACTTGCAGACGGATAACAAACTATCAAAGCCGTTCAAACCTGAAAGAGAGTTTTTTTTTTTCCATATTTCCAAAGTGGCCGAAAAGTAGAAACAGTTTTGTACGGTTTGCATACAGGCCACTCGTTTTACACCCATTTTTATCTTTTAAAAAGAGAAGAAGCTCCCTGGTGCATTCCATGTCATGCGCCATTCACAGTGAAACATATTTATTTAGAGTGTTGGGACTTGCATAATGTGAGACATAAACACTTTACAGCAGGCTCTATGGAAACCTTGTTCAGAGATGTTGCACCTAACGTAATCTTTGAATTTCTGAAGGAGATTAACATTTTTCATCTGATCTAAGATTTTACAGAGAAAAGATTTTTTCAATAAAATTTCTGGTGTGCTTTAAGTGTTGTGAGAATACGGTTTTCCTGTGTGTGTGTGTGTGTGTGTGTGTGTGTGTGTGTGTGTGTGTGTGTGTGTGCCTGCGTGCGTGCGTGCGTGTGTGTGTGTGTGTGTGTGTGTGTGTGTGTGTGTGTGTGTGTGTGTTGTGTGTGTGCTGTCCTAGCTCACAGACTTGACAACTGAAACAAATCCTATGATTATACTCTAGTACACAAAATTGACAGCTGAAACAAAGTAATTGCTTTTGTTCTAGTTCACAGACTCGACAGCTGAAGCATGTCATTCTGTCCCAGATCACAAAATTGGCCGATGACATAATTCCTGTGATTGTGTCTTTGTTCAGTGAATTGACAGCTGAAACAAATCCTGTGATCATACCCTAGTACACAAAATTGACAGCTGAATCAAACTCTGTCCTTTTGTCCTCGCTTACAATATCTACAGCTGAAACAGACCCGTGATTTTGTCCTAGTTGATTAATTTGACAGCTGACACAAACTCATTGATTCTGTCCTCGTCCATTGAGTTGACAGCTGAAAAAACGTATTGACTGTGTCCTTGTCCATTGAGTTGACAGCTGAAACAAACTCACTGATTGTGTCCGTGGTCATGGAATTGACAGCTGAAACAAACTCATTGATTGTGTCCGTGGTCATGGAATTGACAGCCAAAACAAATTCATTGATTGTGTCCTTGCATGGAATTGACAGCTGAAACAAACTCATTGATTGTGTCCGTGGTCATGGAATTGACAGCTGAAACAAGTTCATTGATTGTGTCTGTGGTCACAGACTGGCAGTGTAAGCATTGTCTGTGATTGTGATTCTGTCCTTGTTCATAGAATCAACATCGGAATCAAAGTATGTGATCCTGCCGTAGTTCCATTTCTTTTTTTCTGTATCATCAATATCTTCACGAGTGCGAATCTATGTGTGCGTTTTGTCTAGCCCCTGCATTGCATGCAGATTTGTGTGAATCATTTACTCATGTGAATTGTATTTTTGTATATCAGTTACATAATTTTTCATTGGCTAGGACTGGATAAAAAGTCTGTGCCTTATCTCTGAGTTATTGACTGAATGACTGTTTTTATGAGTTCTCAGTTTGGAGTGTCCCTCTATGCACTGTATGCACACACACCAGTGCGCACACATGTTATGAAAATGTTGCCATGACTTCACACTGTCATAGGCTGTGTGCTGGGTTTCCTGCAGGTGGACCAACAATCCGCGGGCACAGCAGCAACATGTTGTTGGAAAGTATTAACAGACGCGAGTAAGTCCATCACACTTGCACTCCATGGACAAAAAGATCTCTCTCTCTCTCTCTCTCTCTCTCTCTCTCTCTCTCTCTCTCTCTCTCTCTCTCTCTCTCCCCACTTATATATATTAATATATATATGTATATACATATATATGTGTACACATATACATATACATACATATATATATATATATATATATATATATATATATGTATGTGTGTGTGTGTGTGTGTGTGTGTGTGTGTGTGTGTGTGTGTGTGTGTGTGTGTGTGTAACCATATAACTATACATGTAACTATAACTATATACATATGTAACTGTGTACACACACACACACACACACACACACACACACACACACACACACACATACATATATATATATATATATATATATATATATATATATATATATATATATATATATATATATATATATATATATCAAGAATAGTACTAAAACGCCTAATAAATTTTCAAAGTGCTCAACCCTTGGGGAGCAACATCTGTTAAAATAGTATGGTAAAATGCCCCTTTCCCTGAGGAGTCCTTGGGCACTGTGCTACCTACATTTCCACCATGCCCCTTTCCCTGAGGAGTCCTTGGGGCACTGCACTACCTACATGTGCACCATGCCCCTTTGCACCATGCCCCTTTCCCTGAGGAGTCCTTAGGGCACTGCACTACCTACATGTGCACCATGCCCCTTTCCCTGAGGAGTCCTTAGGGCACTGTACTACCTACATGTGCACCATGCCCCTTTCCCTGAGGAGTCCTTAGGGCACTGCACTACCTACATGGGCACCATGCCCCTTTCCCTGAGGAGTCCTTGGGGCACTGCACTACCTACATGGGCACCATGCCCCTTTCCCTGAGGAGTCCTTGGGGCACTGCACTACCTACATGTGCACCATGCCCCTTTCCCTGAGGAGTCCTTGGGGCACTGCACTACCTACATGTGCACCATGCCCCTTTTTCCTGAGGAGTCCTTGGGGCACTGCACTACCTACATGTGCACCATGCCCCTTTCCCTGAGGAGTCCTTGGGGCACTGCACTACCTACATGTGCACCATGCCCCTTTCCCTGAGGAGTCCTTGGGGCACTGTACTACCTACATGTGCACCATGCCCCTTTCCCTGAGGAGTCCTTGGGGCACTGCACTACCTACATGTGCACCATGCCCCTTTCCCTGAGGAGTCCTTGGGGCACTGCACTACCTACATGTGCACCATGCCCCTTTCCCTGAGGAGTCCTTGGGGCACTGTACTACCTACATGTGCACCATGCCCCTTTCCCTGAGGAGTCCTTAGGGCACTGTACTACCTACATGTGCACCATGCCCCTTTTCCTGAGGGCACTCTGCTGAAGAACAATAAACCAGGTTTAGCGAGTTTTTTGGTTGCGTGCCAAAGCTTTCGTATCTAAAGATATTTTCCCTCTCCACTCTACGATGTTGTCAATCCATTTTTCTCTGCCTTTCCTTCCGTCTCCCCCTGTCAGCAGATGTTTGCATAGTTGTTTTAGCAAAGTCATCTGAAATTTTTTCCGTCTTTCCCTGCATCTCCATCCATCAACAGTTGTTTGGAAGGTTTTTTTAGCATGCACTCAATCATAACCACAGCATGATTACTCCATACGCACGCGACTACTCCATTCATCCAGAGAGGAGACTGAGGAAACAAGAATTCACCTTTCTGTGCTCCCTTTCCCAAACACAACAAATAATTTCGCAGTACATTAAACACACACATAATAGTTTTTTGGTTTTTTTTACATCTCAGTTCATGTTCAATTACTATTCACTTTTTTCCTCTTTCTTTTCAAAAATCAACATACAGATATTACATTTCTCGTTAGAGGCTGTTAGCAGGATCCAATGGTTGGCCGCTGAATTTTCTGGAAAGAAACCCCAAGTCCTAACGTTAGCTTTGGAACATATAAGTTTGAATTATTTTCATGAGACATTATACAACAAGACATAATAGCACATCGTATTTACGAATTCGTAGTATTCTGTTTCGAACACACCCCTATCTACATGTGGAGATACAAAGTGATTTTTTTTACAAAAACATTGATCTAAAAAAATGATTTGTATTATCATAATTTTCTAAACCAATTGCGTGTGTTCACAACATCCTTCTCATTACACGATGCCTTTTTTTTTTTAATTATTTGCATCGATCATTTACACTTATTCATTCATAACTTTTCTTTTCTCTTTATGTCTTTATCATTCGCCAACTGGCACCTTACCCATAGGAAATCAATATTGAACAAACAGAATCCCTAGCAGACTTCTGCCCGCGCTATATCGACATCGACCACTTCCTGGTCATACGAAAAAGGTTTTCCTTTTTTCGACCCAAGAAAATCAACTTCCAACTTGGCCCAAGCCAAACGCCCCATCCTCCTGTCTGGCAACTTCCGGTCTGTCGTACATATCGGGAACACACGTGCCCTACAAAACAGTGAGCGTCTCTCATTAATCACGTGCCTCAGCGTCCAATCAAAGACAACACAAAGTTAGAGATTCAACTCTGTTTACATATGGTCTTACATTTGTGTTGGAAGTTCTAAATCTCGCTTTTTAAATAAGCCCTGCATTTCACTCTCAGCATCTCCCGTCATGACAGGTACCTTATACAACTTCATTCATTTTCATTACGGCCGGCCAAATTCGTCAAAACACAACCCGGTTTTTGCTCATTTTTTACATTTCCTACGACAAAAGACGCTTCCAATCATAGAGTGTTAAAGAATAACAATCGATAATAATCTCTCCTGCCGAAAAATTTAGAAATTCTGTCCAGAAGCCTTGCCGTTATGTTATATAAGCTCGGAAAATTGAACATCGCACCAGATAATCAATTTTGACTCATATATTCAACCATATTGACCATACTTCTACTTTCTCAGATTTAGTCAGTAATCATTTGTTTACACCACTAACTAGCCTATATAAAAGAGGTTTCAAAATAACAATTCATAAACCATGTCTAGTACCATTTTTTGGCAAACAGGCAGATACCTTTTCACTTAAAACAAACTTTTATATGACAAAGTACTCTTTTATGCGTTAATCACTCAATTGCGATGCTCTCATTTGTTTAATAAATACGTTTGCATTAAGTGATAATCGACATTCGCGTTAGTTTTCCTTTCCCGAAAACTGTTCTGTCTAAAAGAAGCCATACTCATTCTGGAGATTGGCTATGAAACCAAATCCCAGAAAATAGAAATTATATATATATATATATATATATTAGTATATAAACAATACAAAAGGTCAAATTATTCCTCATCTGCTGATTGGTT
The DNA here is from genome assembly GCA_016801955.1 of Conus betulinus. Lineage (NCBI taxonomy): Eukaryota > Metazoa > Mollusca > Gastropoda > Neogastropoda > Conidae > Conus > Conus betulinus. Next base: position 20,710 of record JADBJO010021554.1, read on the forward strand.
AGACGCATACATGTGGAGGACGAAACCGCGCACGCGCCCCGGTTGATGCGAAAACGCGGTGCTAGACAGATGCGTGAAAGTGGTTTTCCCAGTGACTATCTTGCGTGAATAATTTCCTTGGACCTTCATAATTCCTTTCAGGTCAGTAATAAACGTCATAATCACAGCAGCAGAATCATTAGATTCTAACAACGTAGGAAATTACTATTCCAGAGTTTATTATATTAGACTGGTCAGCTTTCTGATCGACACCAGTAGTCTTCTCCTGCCAGAGCCACAACATTGTGTAGGCCATCCACTGCCAGCTGTGTGGTAACACCTATGTAGGTGAGACATCTCGCACACTTGAGACGCGCCTCTCTGAACACTTGGCCGACATCCGCCACCATCGGCCCAAACCAGTCGTTGTACACTTGAACCTCGCCCAACACAACATCAACCATGTTAAAGTCCTAGCACTTTGGCAATCAAAGAGTAACAACATGGAACGCCTTATGCAGGAATCACATCTTATTGCCAAACTGGGCTCTCTCCATCCACATGGCATCAACACCCAAAAGTAGTATGTACCTTTCACCTCTGCAGCTCCAGCCTGCAATATCCTCCACCTACACACACCCATACAACCCTACCTCCCACTGTTTACCTCAGACATAAGTTACACATATCAAAACAAACCAGCCTTCAGTCATACCTTGTTTTGAAAACAAGAGATTGTGTCTGGTTCACTACTCCCGACAGTATTTTGAAAAGACCGCCCGCTTACGAACTGGGAAAGCACTTTTTTTATCAGTTGCATGAAACCTTTTGCACCAGTGAAAAGAGACACCATTTCTCGTTGGATGAAAGGTGTGCTGCTTATGGCTGGAATAGACATGTCGAGATGCTCGGCTGACAGCACTCGGGCTGCTGGTGCTTATGCAGCATTAAGCAGAGGTGTGCCAATAGACAGCACCCTTAAAGCAGAGGGATGGTCAAACAGGAACACTTTGTCAAGATTTCTACCACCGGATCATCGAACAGAATTAAGACGAAATAGTGGTTCTACGAAGAATATTTTTTTTTCCACAGTCTGTGCTGGACACAAAGGGAAGCAACTCACATTATGAGCTGATTGCTTTTCAGAGCCTGACGTGTTAAGGAATAACGTGTGATCCCCGACGCTAAAATCTCCACATGTATACATCTGACCAATCAGCAGACGCTGAATGATTTGAGAATTAAACGAGACTTACCTGGAAGTTGAAGTTTATGGAGGTTATTTCGAGGCTTCTGTTGGGTAGAGGTATACATGTGCCCCCCATCAGCAACTCAAGGTACTTCCATTGAACCCTCCCTTCCGAGTTTGTTCTCGGGGATCACACGTAGCTGGAGTCTGTGGCGGGCGCGGGTTTCGTCCTCCACATGTATACCTGTACCCAACAGCATCCTCAAGACAATCTCCATTAGACTCCAGCTTCGAGGAAAGTCTCGTTTAATTTTCAAATTACAATTGAATGAAGCGTACTTTTCTTCCCTAGTGGATGATTCTGCAGAATCTGACTTCGCTCTGTCCTGACATGCTCAGATCAAACCTGTGCCCCTGTTTTTCCTCACACCCCCTCCTCTCCCCTGTCCTTCTTCCCACTAACTCCTCTCTCTCCTTCCCTGCTCCCTCGTTCTCTTTGTCTCACTTGCGCTAAATGTCTATTCGGTATATACAGATGTTGTTCTTACAATGTTTTTTGTTTTTTTGTTTTGTTTTTTGTTTTTTGGCCTTGGAGAGTTGAATGTAAAAAGAAAAAGAGCTATTAGGATTATTCCGTTATCCACTGCAAATAAAACTTGTACGTTTGTTCTCTCTCTCTCTCTCTCTCTCTCTCTCTCTCTCTCTCTCTCTCTCTCTCTCTCTCTCTCACTCTCTCTCTCCTCTCTCTCCCTCTCTCTCTCTCTCTCTCTCTCTCTCTCTCTCTTCCATCCACTTCAGTCACCTTTGTTTCCCCCTCATGTTAATGTATTTTGATAACATTGCGTCGTATATAGGCCTGTTGCTGACATACAAATAAAGGATACCTCTCTCTCTCTCTCTCTCTCTTCTCCCTCTCTCTCTCTCTCTCTCTTCTCTCTCTCTTCTCTCTTTCTCTTTCCTCTCTCTCTCTCCTCTCTCTCTCTCCTCTCTCTCTCTCTCTCTCTCTCTCTCTCTCTCTCTCTCTCTCTCTCTTAACAGGTGCGAGCAAAGTGGGAGGAACGTGCGACAGTGACACGTGGTGCTGTGATGAATGCTGCGACAGTTCAGACTGTACGTGTAAGACGGTAGACATTGGTAACGGGGTTTATGTCCAAGCATGTGACTGTACAGGAGGGAAATAAGTTCAGCGAATCTGTGCGTTTTCCAATAGACATGGTTAATTGTTATTTATTTATTCATTACTTTGTTTTTCTTTTTCATCACCCTAAGGAAGCAATATGATCTTTTGTACAAAGAACTGAAATCCGTGGAATAAACTCCCGAAATATATGACACTTGGACTGCCTGCTCTATATTCTTTACAAAACAACAACAACAACAACAACAATGTGCATCCCAACACCCCTTTTTTCTGGGATCTTGTCGAGTTATTCATGGTCTAAAGCCTTTTCACTGTAAACTGGCCGAGTTTTCTTCAAGGTGCGACCCCTTTTTACTGTGAAATGGCCGAGTTTCGTCATGGTCCAAGACGCTCTTTGTGGCCTTCTTTGAGGTGTAGAAGGTACAATGAACACCAACCCTCTGACTTTTAACACACACGTTTTCGGTTGAAACATGACACGCTGAACGAACTGGTTGTAACGGCAACCAGCCTCAGCCCAACGTCATCATCAAGTTCACAACTTCAACACAGTCAAGGGAAAGAACAATGACAGAATTGGGGAAAACACTCCAACAGAATTCCAGTCACACTTAAAAGTGAAAGAGCAATTTATGCTGATGTACCAAACTTTCTGACTTCAAATGCAAGATCTTATCAATAACGTGTTTATTGTTTAATGACAACATCTTTTGGCTTGCGTCAGATCAGAGATGTTCTTGTTGCTGTTGTTTTCAGTCAATCGTTTTATTAGTTTGCTGACATCCGGTTCTCATCACTGGCTTGCGGATCGTATAACAATCAGTACTTTGATATTCTTTACGTCTTGGTCTCATTTTTTAACCGTTTCTTGTTCAGCAATTAATTAGGTTACTGGCGTTTACATCTGTCTGGTTCTTGTTGGCGCCACGGTTAATTTGCTTGTTTGGTATTTTGTTGTGGTGGTGGTGGTTGCTGTTGTTTTCCGCCCCAGTAACTCATTTTATTTTCTCTGGTTCTCATTGCTATCCTGTTTATTGTTGCTTTTTTTAATATCTGGTTCTTACTGTTACCTTGTTTGTTGTTTAATAATTCATTCGTTTATCATTCCTGAGATTCCATTACATACAATCGCCTGGTCATTGTGTGATTCGACATGTTTTTGAGGGGAAAAGAAGTTACTGATTTGAAATAGGAAGTCCTTCTGTTCATCATTTTTTTTATTTCTTTGTTCTTCTGTTCATCATTTTGTTTATTTCTGTGTTCTTCTGTTCATCATTTTGTTTATTTTCTTTGTTGTTTCTGTCATCAAATTTTGTTTATTTCTTTGTTTCTTCTGTCATCATTTTGTTTATTTCTTTGTTCTTCTGTCATCAGTTTTGTTTATTTCTTTTGTTCTTCTGTCATCATTCTGTTATTTTCGTCGTTCTTGTGTATTATGTCATCAAAGACATCCACAGTGTTGTCAGCGTCGACTTGCGCACGCGCTCACACACACACACACACACACACACACACACACACACACACACACACACACACACACACACACACACACACATGTACGTACGCATGCACCATGTACACACACACGCGCTCGCGCACTCACACACACACACACACACACACACACACACACACACACACACACACACACACACACACACACACACACACACACACACACAACACACACACGAATCCTACGCTGCGTATTATTTTATGCCATTATTTAAGAGTCTGCTGCAACGATGGCTGATAATCAGAAGTTCATTAGTTTGTATTAAGGAAATTCAGCAACAGTTCTCTTCACATGAAGTGTTCACACTATGATGATGTTAGGGCCTTCTTGTGTGAAAGGCTTTCTTCATCACCACCATCAATACTAAATCACATCCTAATACTGCTTATGTAGAACGCCACAGATAATAAAGCTGACAACAATATGTTTCGCGTTTCCTTTCAGAGAGAGATAGAGAGAGAGAGAGAGAGATTGCATTTTTGTGTCGCTGTAATTGGTCGCTGTAATTCCATGGTGGTAATTGTCTTTGTTTTCATCTTCAGTATTTCTTTGATTGAATTTCTTATCCCCCCCTCTCGCCCCACCCCCCCCCAGCCCCCCCTCCCCCCCCCCCCCCCCCCCCCCCCCCCCCCTCTCACGCCTCCCCCATCCGCGGCGAAACCTCATCACCATATTCGTATGACTCGTTGGAGTTGTCTTTATAGAGAGATTTCTAAAATTTAAGGGGAAGTGATCATGCTATATAGCAAAACCATCGCAGGTATGGTACAGTTACCTACCTTTCAGTGATGAATTATATAGAAACAAACTGTATCTCTGTCGCCCACTTGCAGCTAGCCTACTTTGCGAACATAACGTATCCGGAGGCACTATTGAACAACTTGCAGCTAGATAACTTCCAGCAGTACAAACTGTATCCGGAATGTACTATTGAAGACAATGTGCCAGGCTAAAGATCTTTTCAGCAGTACAAACGGTATCCGGAATGTACTTATTGAACACAATGTGTCAGCTTAGATAACTTCACAGTACAAACTGTATCTGAAATGTCCTATTGAACAAATGTGCAGCTAAGATAACTTCGCAGTACAAACTGTATCCGGAATGTACTATTGAACACAATGTGCAGCTAAGATAACTTCAGCAGTACAAACTGTGTCTGGAAAATGGGTCCACCACAGGCACAGTTCCGCCTACCATCTGATATGAAAAAGCGCTGCGCGGCTGCGCAGGCAACCACGCACACACACCCCTAGGCCGACTCAAACACACACACACACACACACAGGCATCGGCAACACACACACAACACACCGACCATCACACAGACACACACACACTACATCACTACAGCATTTTCAGCACACAGCGACTGGAACGAAGAGAACGAGCTTAGCTCCATGATATTCCTTAATAAATAAGAGTATCGTTGATGTACACACTACATCTACTTATTTTGTTTTAGGGCACACTCATCCCCACCACCCCCCCGCCGCCCCCCCCAGCCCAACGAGGCAATACGTTCATAGCTATATCTATACATATAGCAATTGACAGACTCTCTTCACAACACACAGCCCACAGCCAACACACACGGCAACACACGCACAGCACAGCAACGCACGCGACGCACGCGCGCGCGCACACACACACCCACACACACCACACACCCACACACACACACACAACATACACACATCACAACACAGCACCCATTCACACACACGGAGCTAGCACGCTAACAAACACCACTAGACACATACAGATTTCATACGAGGCAAACACTGCACACTTACACACCAGCACGTACTCTCTCCTCTCTCTCTAACGTCTCTGCTCTAATCTCTCTCTTTTCTCTCTCATCCGCTCCTCGTTATCTTCTCCATCTCTCCACAGCACTACACAGCACGGACCACCACACATCACACACACACCCACACACACACACACCACCACAACATAACACTACACCCACACACACACACACGCACGCCCAAAAAACACACATACAGCATACACACACCCGCCGCGCGCGCGCAGCGCCGCGCGCGCACGCACATCACAATTTGCGCAGCACAGAGAGAGAATAGAGAGGAGAGAGGAGAGTAGAGAGAGAGCGCGCTACACGCTAACAACCACACACACATACACAAACCGATTGCCATACAGGGCAACACACAACTTATGCAATTACGTGTAGCTCTCCTTCTCTCTCCTCTGTCTTCATCAGTGCCGACACCAACCTCGTCGTCTCGGGGTTCTCGTCATTCATCTCGTCTCTCTCTCTCTCCTTCTCTCCTCCCTCTCGCTCTTCTCTGTTCTGTCTCCACCACACACACACACACCCCACACACACTACACACACACACAACACAAGACACTCACCGCACGCACACACACACATACACTAACACACACACACACACACCCCACAGCAGCCCATACATCACCCTAACAACACACACACCACACACCACACACATCACACACACACACATACACACACACACGATCACACACACACCACACACAACACACACACAGGACACACTGATCACATTAATCACACACACAGCACGACACACATCCCACACACATCACACCACCACCACACAGCACACACACCAAGCAAGCAAGCACGGGTCGCGGCACAGCACGCATGTCGTCTATTCAGTGTAGACCTTGTAATAATCATTTATCCGCATTGCCACCTTCATATCAACGTTGAAATTAGAGGCTGAACGCTCTTAGTGGTGTTTTACGCAGTCAAATAGAGCTGAACTCTTCAGGATTTTAGCGGTTCAAATATAGGGCTGAACTCTTTTCAGGTGTTTACGTCCAAATAGAGCTTAACTCTTCATGTGTTTAAAGTCAAATAGAGCTTAACTGCTTCAGGTGTATTATAGTAAAATCAGCTGAAACTCTCTCAGTTTTTAAGACTCACGGTAATTCAATTCTCTTCACATGACGTGTGCCACCTTAGCATTGTTATTGCTATTTACTTTCTGTGAAACAGTGCTCTTTATTATCAATGAATAATATTAATGATATCTCATACATGGATACTTCTATATGAGATCACTGCAGAGCATTAACCCTGACAGATTACTGTAACTCTTCATGTTTGTTTTCAGTTGAGAGAGGGAGAGAGAGAGATAGATAGAGAGAGAGGAGAGAGAGAGAGGGGGGGGGGACAGAGACAGAGACAAGAGAGAGAGAGGGTTCATAAATAAAAAAATTATGGATTGTTTTGTACATGTAAAGGCCATTGCCCCTCATGAAGAGGAGTAGTATGGAAACATTACACAGAAATATGCAGAACACTAGAAAGACTGGATTGACTTCTCTCTCTCTCACGGAGTTCATAACTGATCAAAAACTGAAAGGCCCTTCAACAAGTGCAACTGAGAAATTCTACGAATGCTTTCATTCTATGAAACATTTCCAAGCAGATTAACCAAAACTGACCAGAGATCCCTAGAAAACAAGATAATTTGCACAAGCATCATTAAACAAATGTAGTTCGTTTTCTTTTGCAGTTTCAATTTTCCGTTTTATCAATTTAGCAGGAGTTTCACTGCGTGGCGGACTAGTCTATATACGCCACACCACATCCGCTAAGGTTTTGAGAGTACCACCACTACGCCACTGATTTAAAGTCTGAAAGAGATGTAAACCTCCCCTTGTTCCTACTGTAAAGAAACGCACAAGGGGGAGATGGGGTTCGGGAGAAAGTTGGACTAGGTTCATCCCCCAAAAGACCAGTGTGAGTCAGGCCCAGTGAAGATTTTCTTTCTTTCTCGGGCATTTGGTCTGTAGCTGCTTAGTCACATAGAAAGGGTTTGGGTGACAATTGCCCGACAAACACGAAATAGAAGACAAAAGCAAAACCGAAAGGTAGCAACTAAAAGTAAAAGCCTAAGATGGGGGGGAAAAGGAAATGGGAAAGTAAGAAAAGGCTCCAGCACGCCGTAGGCCTGTAAATAAACATGCAAACGAACATAAAGCCATAATGCCATCTTACAACAACCATGAGGGGCATGGTTCAGTTTTCACAATAACAATACAACCCTATTTCAGTGGCATAAAATTCTTCAACGTGACATACAAGTAACGCATATAGGCTGAAAAGACAAACTATCGCAAAACTACACTCAATCTCAGGGATAGAGGTATTGCTTTCATTCGAACCAGTCGGAGGCCAGAGCATAACTATGCCAGGATTACACATAATAATATCAGAGTGATGCGCGCTAGTACTATGGTATTGTTTTTCGGAATCATATAAGATGTTCAACCACATTAAAAAACCACTTATAATAGGCCCTTTAAAATATAAAAAACCTCTTGCATTGGATTTGCACAGAGAGTTATCAACTAATGAACAAAGGATCACCTATCCAAACAGAAGAACTGAAAAGAACTAACCGAGTGACAAAGATATACGCAAGAAACTCTGAAACGCAGGGTGAATGCCTCACCTCACAACAACTCACGGTTCACAAACCCTGTGGTCTCTTTCTGTCCTTGGGGCTTGCTGTAGTGCTTGCTGCCCTAGGGTCGTAACAAGCCCAACTTCCAATTAAATTATGGCATTGCGGATTCATAGATTGCATTGTCGCCGCTAACATAACACAATCATTTTTCTACTCATTTTTCCGTGGTGGGCTCTAAATATCTACTATCATAACTAGAACGACTCTATAACTTCGATAACTGCTGTCATCACGTCGCGTCTATATTTAAGCAAACATGGGATCAGCAGAAGGCCCACCTGCAGCTCTTGTTCGTTGCAAGATCTGTCATA
>JADBJO010021555.1:0-25000 GCA_016801955.1 Conus betulinus
TGGTCTTCTTCAGCCAAGACAAACAACATTGAAAACGAAGAAAACGGAGAAGGAACAGTCACTGGTCTCCTCAACCTGGGCGCACAATGGATGTGGAATGAAAACGAGGCTGTTGGGAAGGAGACAATGCGAGTTAAGATAACATGACAATAACAGTCATAATGGTAATAATAGCAGTAGTAATAGTAGTAGTTGTGGTTGTGGTGGTGGGGTGGTGGTGGTGAGGGTGGTGGTGGTAGTAGTAGTAGCAGTAGTTGTAGTAGTAGTAGTATGATAATTGTAGTGAAAAAAGTGAAGAAGATGATAAAGAATATCAAAACTAATAATAATGCACAGAGGATTTGTGTACCATTTTCAGTAATATAAACCAGTGTCATGGTGGTTGTGGTGTTAATAGTCGTGATACGGACAGAAGGGGAGAAAGCAGATGGGTTGAGAACATTTTAACAGCATGGTTGTCGTGGAAACAGTGATAGTGGCGATGATGATGACGATGATAATGATGACGATAATAACAACAGTAAGGATACAAATAACGGTGATAATGATAATAATAATTACAATCATAATAATAAAAAAAATAGTAGTAACAGTAATGGCAGTAGCGGTTAAAAAGAATATATCATTGCTAATAATGCATAATAATATTTATGATATTGCTTAAAGTGAGGTGGCTATTTTAAGAACGTCTTTCATCGTCACGTAAATCTGTTGCTCCCTACTCAACACGAGCAGATGAAAACACGACTCCGAGTAGATGTTGATGTTGGCTGTTCCGTCAGATTCGTTTACGTTTTGAAGTTCAAAAGTTGAATTTTTGTTTACATTGTTAAGTTTCAAAGTTGAAATATTCAGGCTGTGGGGTATGTACAGTCGTGTGTGATGAAATTGATGGTGGTAACATGAAAGAGATTCTTGGCAGGAATGCCTGAGTTGTGGGCCGATGTCACACGGGAGTCGGGAAAAGCCCATTTCGCGCTGCTGAACGAAGCATGTCACACGTGTGCCGTGCGTTTCCTGTCTTTGTGAAACAAGCATAGGCCTAGGCGCTGTGTTTTTAGAGTAGGCTTCTTTGAAACATGAATCTTGCCCGGAAACTGGGTAGGTTGACAGAAGCCTTCACTGCCAAATCTTCGTTTCTTTTCAGCTTGATTTTGCCGTTTATGTTCGTTCGTTCGTTTGTTTTTCGTCAGCCGATGTTTCTTTTCCAAGACGGCTGTTACCGACACTACTGATTTGGACCAAAGTCACTGGTCTCGCTGGAATCAGCTGCCAGCTTTGATTGCAGCCTTGATTTTCAGGCCACGTGAATGACACGTACCAGGATAATATTGATTATATCCCGTCTGTGAGGGCCAAAATGTTTCCATGTGAAGTGTCAAGCCAAGGGTCAGTGACGGCATTGACAGGCATGTGTGTGTTCCTGCCTTCCAGGTCTGGACTGGCCCAAGCTGACGGTGGCAATGTAAGGCTGGATCCGCTGTTACCTCACTGAGCTCTTCCCCAGTTGGAAGGGGTCAGCTCCATACTTCCTCTGCTTGCAGAAGGTGAGTGTGTGTGTGTGTGTGTGTGTGTGTGTGTGTGTGTGTGTGTGTGTGTGTGTGTGTGTGTGGTGGTGGGGGGGGGGGGGGGGGGGGTGTGTAGGGGTGTGCTTGCGCTCTTGGTCTTGTGGTTTTTTTCTTTGTGGTATGGGAAAGATTTGTTATTGTAACTCCCCTAGAACAAGGAACAAGCAGGGGTGGTACTGAGCAGGGGTAATATCGAGCAGAGGTAATATCGAAATATTGAGCAGGCGGAATATCGGACAGGGTGGACTATCAAGCAGACAAGGACAAGGAAGAGGGGGGGGGGGGTAGGGAAGGGTGTATTGAGCTGGAGGAGTATTGAATCACTTCCGTCTGGTACAGACTGTGTGAAAAGAGGGGGCCACTGTGTTGCACTTGGTCACACAGCAGCATCTGCACACCCTCCCCCCCACACACACACACACACACACACACTCATTCACTCACACACACCCTCACACACACAGTGGGCAGGCTGGCTGGCATAAAGTTGGTATTGGGTTAGTTGCAGGCAAAGTTCTGTAAGGGAAACAGAAGGTTCCAGATTCAGAGTACAAAATGCTTTGTTTTAATAATCTAGTTAGTTGATTGGATTATGATTAAATATTACAGGTGACATTTGAAATACATTAGATTAAAACAGGGCATATGCATTATGTTTAATAAGGGATGTTATGCTAAGGGGAAGAATAATCTTTATGGTTAAAGAAACAGAATGCTGTTTTACCTTTAAGGCATAGGTGCATGTTTGGTGAAAAGATTTTACTGTGTGAATAATGTAGACAACAGTAGTACTCTGGGCAGAACTATCAAGTTAGAACTAGAGTCCTATGGTGGAATGCAGGGATTTGGAGAAAAGTACAAATTTCGAATTTTGCTCGAAATGAATATCTGTAACTGTTTGTGTGCTCTCTCTCTCTATCTGTCTGTCCCCCCCCCCCCCCCCCCCCCAATCTCTGTCTAAGAGTTTAACTAGGTGTCTGTCCTTCTGTCTGTCAGTTTGTTCATCTCTTTTTCTTTGAATACAATTTGAACTCATTTACATAAACTACCATTGGTGAAATTGTTTGCATTTATTGAGATTTGATATTTCGTTGCATTTGAATTTTATTCTGTTTGTGGATTATTTGATTTTTTGGTTCGACTTCACATTACTTGGGGAAGTTTGGCATGTGATATAAAAAAAAAAACTGTGACTCAAGTTAAAATCTACACAATCTCTCTCTCTCTCTCTCTCTCTCTCTCTCTCTCTCTCTCTCTTTGATGCCAGTATGTGTGTTTGTCGAAAATGTACAAAACATAAGCATGAAAATGAATACACGTTAGTTTGTTTTTAATATTTTCATCATTTTATGTTGCAAGGCTGATTGGTGTGTATAAGGTTTAAACAGAAATTTGTTGTTGAATGCATTAGTAGTAGTATAAAAATTCAAGCATTTCTATGCTTTCTGGGGTACTTTTCTGCTCACTTTTCTGCGTTGCCCCCCATATAGCCCACTGGGGGCCAGTGCTGGCCCCCCACCCCCCCCCCCCCCCCCCCCCCCCCCCCCCCCTTTCATTTTCCAAATGTGGCAAGTCTGAGTATGTCTCTTTTTTTCCTGGTCATGTGACAGGTTCTTCACTTTTGAAAAATTTCTTTCAGGTTTTTTTTTTCTTCTTTAGGCTGAACAAATCTGAATTGCCTCTTAAAATGCATTTTCATCTCTCTCTCACACACACACACACACACACACACACACACACACACACACACACACAGCTATATTTAGTTTGCTTTAAATTGTTTTCGTTATACATGTCTGTGAATGAGTGGATGAAAACCAACAATTGTATAGAGATTGTGTCTCGGTCACAGTAGGGTTGAAAGGCATTATTTAATGATGTCGCCAACATGCTGTCATGGGATCAGCTCAATGCTTGTCGAAATTAATTGAAATAATGTATGTATTTCAGTTCCAGACTTGGTGCTTTCCACATTAAACAACAGCCTGCTGGCAAAACACTCCAAGACAGAATATGGAATCCATGGGAACTGCACTTCAATGTCTCAGGTAGATCTAGGTAAATCTCAGCAAACTCAAAATTTCTCCCTCCAGTAAATCTGTTATAACTTTTTTAACTCCATTTTTCATACAACCAATAATAGACAAACAGGCTTGTAAAGTTTACGAGACTGTGCCATATCTACACAAAAACGTTTTGAGCATATCGTCATTTCCAGATGTTCTCAAAAGGCATTTCCATTCAAACTGCCCCAAAGGCATTTTCGGATGTATCTCACAAAACTGGTGTGTCTTTTCATGATGCTGTCATGAGGGAAAACTTGCCCAAATCCTGCTTCCCTTCTCCCCCCTCTCCCGCCCTGTTCAGAATATTTTTCACTTCATGTATCTTTGAGACATGCTCATCCCTCACCTGGAAAATGATGCAAGAAATGAAAACCTTGCACACAGTGGGTCCCTTAAACTTGCTGTGTAAGCATTCCTTCAGTCTTCATGTGGGGCATATTGTTTCTCTGGCCAGGTGGCAGGTTCTTCACTTTCCAAGAATTTCATTCTGTTTTTTTTTTTTTTTTTTTTATTATTTATACAGACCAACTGCATTGCCTTTTATAATGTGTTTTCATCACACACAAAAAAGTGATTCAGTCTGCTTTTGTTTTCATTATACTTGTCTATGAATATGACTCATTTGTTTCAGCTTATATTGTCTTCCATTTAAAGCATTCAGTAAATGTCTGTCCTTCTGTATAGTTTAAACAACTGCAGTGATGTGTTGTATAAGTCATAATGATTGTCGTAGCAGTGTATTTATCTGTTGGAAAAAGAATGGGAAGAATGGAACCAGCTACTGATCTAGCAGAGTTTCAGAGTTTCATCCATAATGCCATAATGGAGATATCTTTGAGAATGTTGCTTAGCTTTCCTGTCAAAAACTGCAGGTGCCTGTATCTCACAGGCCTTGTTGATGCCAGATTCTGTGGCCCTTCATGCCTTAGTATGGGATTCCCCTTAAAATTCTGAAAAAAAAAAAAGAAGGAAAAAACCCCCAGTATATATCTGATTTTTATCAGGTTTACGTTGTTTTGTTTTGTTTTTGCTATACACAATGGATGAAAAAAATCATTTATTGTATTGAGATTGTGTCTCAGTCACAGTAGGGCTGAAAGGCATTATTAAATGATGTCACAAAGATGCTGCTATGGGGTCAGCTCAATGCCTATGTAAATGAATCAAAACAATGTATGTCTTTTTGTTCCAGACTCGATGCCTTCAACGATAAGCAGCACCCTGCAGGTAAACAACTCAAGACAGAAAATGGACTCCTTGGGAACTGCGCTTCAGTGATGTGTCAGGTAAATCTCGGCGGACTACAGCCCTGTTCAGTAGATCTCTTCCCTCATATCTTCACCTGGAAAATTGTGCAAGAAGCAGGTAGCGACAGCTGTCAGCGATCTGACCACGCACCCAGCGGAAAAAGTGCAAATTCTACTCATGTTCTGAAGTGTCTCATTCAACAAACCATGCACCTACAGACACAAAACTTGCTGCGAAGTAAAGAGGAATGTTTCTACTGTAAATCTGTTACATTTGTTTTATTGCTTGTGAGGAGCAAATTAGGAAAAAACGCCGAAATAAAAATAAGAAAGTTTTGTGTTTTCGCGCACCCTGGCATACGATTCGTGCTGAAGTCTGGAAACAGTTTTTGTCAACTCAGTCACGTAGGACATTTCCTATGCAACCTACACTTTCAAAAATAGTATCATTGGAAAGCTAAGATCATGCTCTTTAAAATGATATACTGTGAGACTCAAATTTTAATCAATCATTTGATTTTTTAACACAACATACATTGGACTCGGAAAGCTCAGATTTTTCTTTCCAGTGGTATGCAAATGAGGCATGTACAAAACTCAGGGATTTTGCCTTCACACTGAAAAGCGAGGCGCCCATTGGTCACTTGAGAAAGTCAAACTCGCACAATGCGTGTCACTGAGGCTGACAGCTGGACGCACAATATTGACAGAATTCTGATTTTTCTAGTTGAGTTATTCCGGAAGTAAAGTTAGGATTATGCGTTTTGAGTTCCAATTCTTCATGTAAGAAACAAAAAATAAGTAGTTCTATTTTGGTAAAAAGTGTTTAATTTTGTTGCCACTCATATCAAACGATTCCCAGTCAGCAGATTCCTTGACTGACTGCCAGTGCTAAAGAGGGGTCTCTTGAGATGTATTCTATTTAACAAACTCTAGTTTTGTCACCCAAAAATTCATACATAGCTTGTTTTTGTAATTGAACAAAAATTATGGTTTTTGAGTTTCGCAAATATGATATGCATTTTTATATTTTGAAATATTTTCTTGGTGAATGAAGTTATGCCATGGGAAGTCACTCTCTAAAATTGTTTTATCAGGTCGTCTGCTCAGAGATGGAGACCATAATATGCATAATTTTGATATATAGGTATAAGAGAAATAAAATGAAAAAGAAGAACATAGTAAAAGCATATCTCTGATTTTTTTTTTTGAAGGAATTAGATGGAAATTTGTTTTCACTAGTAGTAATTATATCTGCTTTTGGATATGCAGCGTACCTGTCTTACTTATCAACTATGAAAAAATGCCAATGAACAGTTGTGCAAGGTCTTTTATCAAATTGCTTGAAATTATGCTTTTCACTCCACACACACACGAGTCTCATTCACACACGTGTACACATGTGCGCACGCACACTCACACACACACACACACACACACACACACATGCATATTGAGTTTTTTAATTCAGCAGTTTTATGTACATGATATAAATAGGAGACAACAGAAAAAAACAAAAAACAAAACAGAACAAAACAAAAGAAAAGAAAAAGAAAGAAAGCAGGAAAAAGAAGGAAAAGAAAAACAAGCTTTAAACTGCCCACTGTGTGTGTGTGTGTGTGTGTGTGTGTGTGTGTGTGCACGCGCACGTGTGGAAGATTTCATTATGGATTATGACTCGCATTTTAGATCTGTGTTTAGCACACACAGAAGAAGCTGTCAGAGTGTGCTTGTGTGTGTGTGCATGTGCGTGTGTGTGAACATATGTGCTGATAATTGTGTATTTTGCAGTCTTTCAATAGCAAACTGCTGTTAAATCATACTCTGAAATCACTCTGAAACATTCAAAAGAAGGGATGTGTGATTGTGTATTTGGACATTACTCTTTCTGTCGCAACATACGAGTTGATCTAGTAGCTAGTGAGTTACTGACATTTACACATTGAAATGTTCGGTAACCCCAACCCCCATCCTCCCCTAAAAAAACAACACACACACACACACACACGGATATATAGAGAGAGAGGGATATCATCATATTCTTTTGACGCTTAGCATATCCTGAAAAATTAACAAGAATTGTACCATCTTACATCTTACATGTACGTGAATCTCATTTGAATCAGTCAAATGGGTTTAAAAAAGATTTTTTTTCTGACCATCTTTAGTTATTTCATGTTGCCCATGTCTGCACCAGTAACCCGGTTTTTACTGAAATTTGAAAGCTATTTTTGACATGAAAATATCTTTGGATCAATGAGAAAACTGTTAAAATGGAATACAAAGCATTTTGTGTCAAAGCACAATTAAGATTGTCCTTGTACTATTGTAGTTGGTGAGCTATGGACAATGCAATGTGTCAAATGCATGATGTCAACATGTTGCGTATTGAATTGTTCAGTAAAGAAAATATGTATGAATTATCACATTCCGTAATATGGACTGTACACTTATGTTAAATAAGAAGCATTGCTCTGTCTTCCATGTGCCAAAATTTCATTGAAATCTGTCAGACAGTTCAAAAGTTATGTTTCTTCTAATCTTGGTGTATATGATGCTGATCATGTCTGCAACTGACAGATTTGCATTTCTCTGAAGTTTGAAGGCTGGGTTTACCATGAAAATATATTCAGATCAGTGAGAAAAAAAAAATAGTGCATAAATACATCTATAGGAAAGTCAAACTGCATATACTGACTCTCTTCAATGGTATTGCTCTGAAAAAATGGTCATGCCCTCAATATGGCTCTCAGTCCAATTTCAACCATTCTCAAATTGAGATTTTTTAAAAAAAAAAACTTTGTCTCGTATATGCTTTTTTAAATAAAGCAAATTTTTGCTTGAAAATTTGGAACACAGCTTTCCCAGTATTGGAAATGCTGTCCTTTTAAGACTGGATTTGGCAGTGAAAGCAAATTATGATTTTGGAGTGGCTAAAAATGGCCGTATTTCACTTTGGGGATCATTTTCCCCACCCCCCTGTCTTTCAACGGCCATAACTCCGGACTTAATGAAGATATTCACTTACTCTTTTTTTGTGAATTGTAAGCTTTTTGTAAGTGTAAGAACATGAAAAAGTTATTTCTCCTTCAAAGATTTCCAGACCTAATGAAGATATTTAACTTACTTTTTTGTGAAATGTTTTTTTTTTTTTTTTAAAGTTGTTTAAGAAATAAAAACAATTAAGTTATTTTTCCCTTCAAAGATTTTAGCTGCCACTCACTACCTACAAGACATGAAACCTGGCACATGATGGGTCCGTTAAACTTGCTGTGTGAGCATTCATTCACTGTTCATGGGGTATGTCTCTTTTTATCTGGTCATGTGGCAGGTTCTTAACTTTCGAAGAATTTCGTACTTGTTTTTTTTTTTTTTTTTTTTTGTTTTTTTTTTTAGGCTGACCAAACCTGAATTGCCTTTTGTAATGCGTTTTCATCACACACGAAAAAGCTATATTCCGACTGCTTTTGTTTTCATTGTCATTGTACATATCTATATGAATATTGGACTTTCTTTCAGCTTAATCTGTCTTCCAATTTAAGCATTCAATAAATTGTTATCCTTCTGTAAACCGGCTGCAGTGATGTGTCACATATAATGACAATAATGATCATAGTATATTTATCTATTGACAAAAGAAATTGTGGGATTCATCAGTCACTGAGGTGTAAAGTTTAGCATCACAAACTTGCAGGGTGGAAGTGGCAGGTTCAGTTGTTGAGGGAAGCATTCATTTGTTGATTTTTTTCTTCCTGGCTAGGCCTTGCCCAGAAAGGAGAGTGCCATGGACTCTGATGGGAAGAATGGAACCATGTACTGATCTAGCATCGTTTCATCCACGTAATGGACATATCCTAAGGAATGTTGCCTAGCTTTCCTGCCCAGCTGCCTTTCTCCCAGTGTAAATCTGGCTCTCGTCTTTCAGGAGAGCTGCTGCTTTTGGTGCAAGGTACTGTTCATCATTGAGGACCTCTGTCAGATTCCACAGTTTCTGTGTGTCTTTCTCCATGTTGAGGGCACCTGTCTTCTCCAGCCATGACTTGCGAGCTTCTTTGAATTTCTGCTCATCAAGGGCGGTCTTTGTCCTTCAGTAAAAAGTGTTGTTCTCTGTGGAGGGAGTTTGCTCTAATTAGGAAGAAACGGAAAGGTGTCATATGGAATGGGAGAGGAAGAATGTCAAGAAAGTAGGCAAGGAATCAACTGCATGATCTTGCACTGTGCTGGCAGTCAAGGCTCTACACCTGGTAAGTTTTTTTGTGAGTTAGTCTGCTCCAAAGAGGACTGGTTCTGACATGAATGGTCATTGTTGTTAGGGGGGTCACCGGCATGTGCACTTTAGTGACATTTGCAAGCAATGGAAGTTTGCACAGTTAATGCCGGCACTTTCGGCACACTAAATGGCTATTTTCACTATGCTATAGCTTCTTTTACTAACAGAAAGATTTGTTTCTGTATTTTCTTGATTAGGAGAAGTTCCTTTCTAGAAAGGCATGAGCTTGCTAGCCAAGTTCAACATAATGACATAACGATAACCTCAAAGATCATTCCATTGGTAATCTTTCACCGAATTAATGAATAAGCGAAAATCGAAAAAAAAAATAAGGTTTTGAGTTTAGTGCGCAATACAGATAAGGAAATGACAGAGGGGTATTAACTTTCTTTGAAAATGAATCAATTGATTTCAACAGCATGGAGACAGTGACATTGCAGTTTGAATGTTAAAAGTGTGCAGTCTGAAGTTGCAACTGTGCCTGTGTGTATATGTGGCCTTTGCAACTACTTTGTCTTATGGTGCAACATTAAAAAAGTGTGTAAATGTCTTTTGCAACTACTTTGTCTTAAGGTGTAACATTAAAAAGTGTGTATGTGTCCTCATGTGGCCTTTGGAACTACTTTGTCTTATGGCGCAACAAAAAAAAAAGAAAAGTCAGTGTTTTGGAAATTGTTGAGTTCCCTTTTGCATGAATTGATGTTTTGTGTGTGCCATCCCCCATCCCCGACCACCAACCCTACTGGGTATTTTGCTTATATACCTCAATTGCTGTGAACTGAACTCACTCCCAACTTGTAACTCTCACCAGGTCATGTCTTGCATGCATTTTTGTGAACAGAACAGAACAGGACAGGATGCAGGCAAGAGGACTGAGAAATGATGTTTGTGTGTGCCATCCACCATCCGACCACCAACCCTACTGGCTCTTTTGCTTATATACCTCAATTGCTGTGAACTGAACTCACATCCAGCTTGTAACTCAGCTCACCAGGTCATGTCTTGCATGCATTTTGTGAGAGAGACCAGGACAGGATGGTGTGTTCAGGTCACAGCAGTAAACAATGTAACCAGGAGAGTTGGGAAGAGTGGGTGGCTTGCACATGAATCATATTCTGACAAGTCAAAAATCAGACAACAAATCTTTCTGCAGTTTCATGTTTGTAGTTCATTTTAGCATGAATGACTTCCACATCCACAACTATAGTTGACACAGAGCATCCATCAACATGGTGAAAACCATTATTGCTTTGGCACAGCAGAGACAGCAGTATAACTCTTTCTAAAAGCCATAGTCAATAACATTTTACCACATACCATACCAAAAAAACAACTGACCTGAACCAAGGTGGAGGAAAAACGGTCACCAGTGAACATCAATGAACATACCTGAGAGTCGAGATATCTTTGCAATACCAATACACGCTTTCCAGAAGCTTCCGCTCATTACCAATTTCCACATGGCCACCATTCATCCGACCACTGACAATCCTCAATCATCATCATCAGCAACAGTATGACCAGGGCCTTCCCACTGCCAGACTAGCACAGCAGATTTTTTTTTCTGCCCCCCAAAATCATCAGTCATAATGTTGAGGTTGACAGAGCCATTGCTCTTATTTTGCACTTGGACCAAATCTGGAATCGTGTTTCCTTTAGTACAGGAATATAACTCCTGCCTACGCCTGCACCACGGTAATGTATGTGTAATTAAACTGAACTTGACCACAGTCAACATCTCATGGAATAAACATGCAAACAGCCTCAAAGAACCAGACCTCACAATCCTGTGACTTGAATATTGCACTGTGTGACTTCAACATCACAACAGACTGAAAGACAGGTTGTTCTCCCCTAGGACAGTGTGTCACCACAGTACGACACATTTTTTTCCTTTCTTGGCCCAATGAAGTGCAATTCTTTGGTCAGAAACCATTCCCCTGCTGCCATGGGACTGTTGACATGCCTGAATGACATACTTCCCCACAGAACCTTGGCTGACTGTCTCAGCTGGAAGACTGGTGGAAGGTCAAGTAGGGAGAAAACCAGCATCCTGCCTTTCACTATTATTAGTTAGCTGGCAAGGCAGAAGGCATTTACTACTTCCTGCTGATGTCTCTGCCTCTCCTTCACAGGCTGGCTCTCTGCCACAGACAGCTGACAACCAGATGGTTCGGCTGTTCGCTGTGAGCTGTCTCTGCCACACACACTGTGGGCTGTCTGCCACACACAGCTGACAACCAGATGGTTTGCGGGCTGCGGGCTTAGGCCATGTGCACAAAGCAGGCCGACCTCTCTGAACAGCAAACAAAAAGCTAGCATACCGGGTTATCTGAGAGGGCAGCCCAGACGACTGAACAACTCTCTCATGATGCATGGTGACATTTTTTTGCAAAGCTGTAGATTTCAGTGCTACTAATTCAGCCAATTCTCAAGGGGGGGGGGGATAATAGTAAGGGGGGATAATTCATCCATCTGCCACAGCGGCCTACAGACGGCAGTAATAGCAGAGTCATGGAACTAGCATGAGTCAGAGTATCCTTCCTCAGGCAGCAGCTTTGCCAAAAAGTTAGCATCCTTAAAAGCTGCACAATGTACTTCATAAAAGTTGCATTAATTCAGCTAAGCCATGGAGCCACAGCACATAAACCAACAACAAGAGGAAGAGAAATGGACCAAGCCATGCAGTGATGAAGAGAACACCGCTGAGACAGGCAGCCCTGACCATGGCCACTATTCATGGAGTAGTCTAGCCAGCCAGGGACACCATGTCAAGTGCAAATTAAAAACTATGATTAAAATTCAAACCTTTAGAGAGAAGGTTGGTCAAAGTGAAAAAAAGCCTTTTCTAGAATACTGAATACCGATCTCAACAGTATATTATCACAGTCCACATCTAAATTGGTTACATCAAAAATATTGATCATATGAAAAAAAAAAATATTGATCTCATCTAAAACAAATTTGAAGTTACATTAGTTGGAACATCTCAGAACAAGGTCTCCATACAGTTTGCATGTAAATGCTCATGCCAAATGTCATATGAAACTCAGCAATCATCACATCTTTGCAGGAAGTTTTTCACTGTGGTTTAAATGTGATGTCTGATGTTTTATCTTTGTAGTAAGTTCTTTACTATAGTTAAATGATATACTAGGTTTTATATCTTATATCTGAATTAAAAATGTTTTAACCATTTTACTGTCCACTTCCCACTGACTTTGCTTTCTGCTACACTGCAGATGAATATTCCCATTTTTTGAAATCAGTTTCATAATATATGGACTATGAAATGTTGAATCATGAATCACTTGGAATGGCATGCACCATGGCGCTTCAAAGGTGAGGTGTGTCAGCATATGGACTGCTATGAAAGCGTCGTCTGCCCTTGATGAGGTATTGGTAAAGGAGTCCATGCCAGCCCTCAGAACACTCCTTTTGTTCACCCGTTCCCCTGTCTGGATGTTGATCACATGGCCTGAAAAACAGTGAGAAAGACTGTGATGAGTAACAATGTTGGCAACTTCAACAGCACAAATTCTTCCACACCATCATCAAGTTCACTTGTGAAATAGTTTAATCTTCTTGCATTTGTATTTTTAGCCCAAAAACTGCTCCTAGTCCTAGCATTTATATTTTTTTGAGAAATCAATGGAATGCGGTCAGTTCACAACCCTAGTCTTGTGAATGATTGTTGTTTCCCACCCCATACTACTGCTAAGATTTCATTGGACACGTCTCAGGAATGCCCATTTTTTTGGCCGGCCTTGACTTAAAACAAGGTCGCAGTGTGTGAGGGAAACTAACGCAGCACGTGCAGCAGTGTGTGGCTGTAACGAACACCAGGGGAGACAAACAGCAGCTGGATACAGGCGAAACATATGCAAGAGGGTTAATTATGGCACTTTTCCTGGAAAAAAAGGAAACAAACTGAACATTTTCTTTCTAAACACATGCATATGTGCATCCTCTAAAACACATGGAGACAGCATGAATACAAATAAAGTGGCTGGTTACTGACATAAATTTCGAGACGTCCTATTTTTCCCAAAACATATCTCTTAGCATTTGTATATGCCAATACATCTACTTTCAGGTCTTTGCAAACTTCAACATGAGTGAATTGTGTGGTCTGAAGTCTTGCCTGAAAAACTGAGACAACTGGGCCATATAAAGATACACAACATCTATTTTAAAGCTTGGCTTCATCTTACAGACTATTTTTCTTCATTCAAGATGTAGTCTGCCTGAATCTACATCAACCTGCCTGAATTCAGACTTCAGACATATCCACAGGCACCCTTGTTTCAAATGTGGCCAACACTTTGGAGTCCATGCCTTTGCATCTCCTGAAATACATAATGTAATGTCTCTCTCTCTCTTCTTGCCAGCCTTCCTGAATACCTTCTCCACAGACTTCCAAACAGTGCTGTTCAACCAGTCTTTAGATCCTAAAAGTGAACATGCAACACCACTTCTGCAATCACTGACTGGCGGCCAATCTGTCACAGTATCCACTACACATTTTCCACACTCTCCTGTGCTGTCATCTCATGTTCAACATCAGACCATCTGTCTGAATTACATCAAGAAACATTCAAGACAGACTTAAAAAAACATGTTTTGTTCCAAATAAACTACATATGATACTTGCATGCATGAGAAGAATATGAGCTGGGCTAAACAGTAATCTTGCTTTCCACTTGCCCATTAGAAAATCAGTGAACAAAAATAACTTGACCAGCAGGGTTTTGCACTTACCCCGACTTAATTACACACACACACACACACACACACACACACACTGCATCAGTATGCCATACTCTGTTAGTTCGTTCCTATTTCCTTTTGTTCTTTTCTCATTTCCGTTTCCTCATTTGCTTTTTCTGTCTTGTCATCCATGCTCTTCAGTGACATAGCTCCCATGCAACTCTTTGCAACTCCCCAATACCACAGCTACACCCAGCTCATCCTGCCACAGCTCCAGCACTGCAGTCTGCTGGTAACACCCAACATCAGTCATGAGCTGACACATAACAGGAGACACTGTGTTACTACCACAGCTCCAGCACTGCAGTCTGCTGGTAACAACCAACATCAGTCATGAGCTGACACATAACTGGAGACACTGTATTACTACTGAGTCACCTCAAGACTGAGTCACCTCAAAGGAGTTCAGTGGTTCATGTTTTTTTTGCTTTTATTTCATTTTGTTCACAATTGTAAATTTTAATTACAATTTTCACTCTGCTTGTTAAGTCTTGTTTTTCCATCTTAAGCGATTGACAGCCTTAATATGAACTGTGTGGTTCGCTAGGCTATAAAACGACACACACTGAACTGAATAGCAACAGATCCTAACATCAACCAAGTCCTGGAAATACACACACCTGCAGTGTTTGTCAGGAAGTGTCAGCCACAATCTCACTGATGAAATCTTTTAAGTAGATGAAATTTGAGTGTGTGGTACCCCACAGACACTAAACTACTGGTAGAAGTTGGTCGGGACTGAATACCCCCCCCCCAAGCAAATGTCTGCGGCAGGACATAAATGTTCAAAACTCCCAGCCTCTAACATTAAACATTGTATCATAGACACTGAAGGAGTGAAACAAGCCACACAAGTCTGCTACGCAGCACACACACACACCTAACGCTTTCAGTCTCATCACAGCAAAAGCAAAGTGTTTTGACATTTTAAGTGGGGGTCATCAAAATTCCAGTGTAGCACTAGTACCCCATGCGACGAGTCAGACTTCATAGCTTTCAGTCACACTTTGCTTTTTGCTTTTATTTCTGTAGTTTTGACTTGACCTACAAATAAATCAAAATGGCCAACGACAAAACCAATTGATAAACCAGCAACATCGTGATTATCTTACATTTGTCTTCTCTTTTCTCTTATTCTTCCTGAACTTGGCAATGTTTTGATGAAACAAGGCTGCTGCCTACAGATCTACAATGGCTGTTTATTTAAGTTGCCAGGAAGTCTATGAATTTTTTTTTTTTTTTTTTTTCTTTTTCTTTTTTTTTGTCCCAGCCTCCGGGCTACCTCAGAGGCAGTGCACCCATGCCGCTCATTCTGACACTCTTCCACAGCCACAGCCCGGTCGGCCCTGCCACAGCCCCAGCACTCCAGAGGGAGCAGTCAATGTCAAGTCGTCAAGAGGCAACCCACCGGAGGAGACACTGCACTGCTGCCGAGTCACTTCGGTGGTGTTCAGTGGCGCCTGTTCTGATCTAACATACGCAGGACACCACCTACTAAGCCCCCTACTGACGACAATAACTGCTTAGTCGCAGAGCCGGCGTGAGTGAGCTCTCCCTCCAGAGGGCGCCACCACGTCTGTCCAATGACAGCCCCCCATGGACTCGCCGATACCGGTGACACCGACAAAACCAAACCAAGACCACAGACGTGGAGAGGAGATCGAAACTGAGGTCACCATGAGTGCAGGGCATGAAGGGCCACAGAACCTGAGACTTTTTTTATGCTGATCGATGAGAATGAGGATGATTGATGATGATGCTACATATTTCCATTTCGGTCTGAAACTACATGACAGGGATGTACTCTATACTTCCTTTCATAATATATCCCGGCGTCAACCAGGCCCGAGAAATACAGGCACCTGCAGTGTTGGTCAAGAAATTTGAGCAACACCCTCAGAAACGCATCCATTAAGTGGATGAAACTCGACTGTGTGGTCCCAGTCTTCCCAACTGAGTCCGCAGCAAACTCAACTCTGGGTAGGAGCCAGTTGGGGCAGAAAAACCCACATGAATCTGATGGAATTTGAACCCACGACATCCCAGCTGGGAGTCCGCGACGCTAACCACTTTCGCCACGGCGACCCTTTTTTTTTTTTTTTTTTTTTTTTTTTTTTTCAGTTTTTTTTTTTTGGCAAAGCATTCCATCACAAAATGCAAAAGTGTAACAATGTCAGCGAAATCATACCAAGTTAAGCCAACACTGTAGCATTTGGAAGCTCAGGGACTAAGCCATGTACACGACATAAGCTAAGCCATGGAACCATAATGTGCCAGGTTTACAGCTTGATGGCTGAATAATTGAACAACACTTAAAAAAAAAAAACAGTCTCCTGCACCAAAATGCACTGGTCATGTATTTAAAAATCTTGGATATCTGTGACCTTTTAAACCACCCATCCATCCGTATCCACCCATTGAGGGCGACTCTCCATTTCATTTCCATGAAAGTTTTTTGGATGGCTTGTGTGTGGAGACATGAAATTCTGAACTGTCTGCTTCAGTTCTTGCAGATGTCATTTACTATGTGCTTCCTAACAATCGGGAAAAAGTTTTTAAAGCTTTTTTTTTTTTTTCTTTACCTTGTGACGTTTCATCAACAGTATGTAGTCTCTTAAAAAAAGGACATCATTTTTCATCTTGAGCCAGTATAAAAACAATGTGATCAGTTTTAACAACACAGAGACAGACATAATTTATTTCACCCTGTGACTGGCATAAACAATAAGAGGCCAGTAATAAACAGCGCATGAACACATGTGATGCAATTTGGATTTGCAGTTTTGTTCTTTTCACACCATTTTCATAAGTAGTTGACAATGAGGTGACTGCAGGTGAGAGATTAAACAAAATTTTTAAAAAAAAAAAAAATGTAAGTACAGTATCTGCCAAACATGTACAACCACAAGACAAAACACGACACGTTTTTTGACCTCTTAGATCTTCTTCAGGCAAGATAAACAACATTCAGGACAACAAAAATGAAGAAGGAGCAGTCACTTATCTCACTGATTTTGGCTCACATTGATTGAATTTGGCACAAGATGGGCATTGATTGAATTCAGCACAAGATGGGCATTGATTGAATTCAGCACAAGATGGGCACTGATTGAATTCAGCACAAGATGGGCATTGATTCAGCACAAGATGGGCACTGATTGATTGCACAAGATGGGCATTCAGCACAAGACATTCAGCACAAGATGGGCAGATTCAGCACAAGATGGGCACTGATTGAATTCAGCACAAGATGGGCACTGATTGAATTCAGCACAAGATGGGCATTGATTGAATTCAGCACAAGATGGGCACTGATTGAATCAGCACAAGATGGGCATTGATTGAATTCAGCACTGCATTGACTGAATTCAGCACAAGATGGGCATTGATTGAATTCAGCACAAGATGGGTATTGATTGATTTCAGCTCAAGATGGGCATTGATTTCACGCCCATCCTACACCAAATTCGTTGAGATAAGTGACTGCTCATTCTTCAGATTTGCTGTCCTGAATGTTGTTTATTTTGCCAGAAGAAGACCTAAGAGGTTGAAACAAGTCATGATTTGTCTTGTGATTCACTTGTTCATGTTTGGCAGATACAGTAGATACGGCAGCCTAAGGCAAAAAAAACTCAACCCCAGACTGCTCTGATCCTCATGTTTTCATGGTTTTCACATTGCAAATGCTCCGTTGTTTGTGTATGCATTGTTTTGAAAGTAACTGCTTAATTAATGATGACATTTTTCTCTAATGAATAGTGTATATCGTCTGTATGCATAATGAGTGAGTCTTTTTATGATTTTTAAAAAAAAACACGGTAATTGGTGCTGACCAGCCGCACGTTGCCGATACTTGGCAGTCGGAAAAATGGGTAGGTCAATTCATGATCTCAGCTTCACCACCCTATTAATACTTTCCAGGCGAGCGCGGCAGAGCAACGCCGCTTCCCTGCATGCGCATGCACCGCACGTGCTTACAACCGTTGCAGACGTGTGATTTTCGCACTTTTTAAATTTTATTTTATGTCTCTTGATATAAACCTAACAAGCAATTGTTATATATCAACAGAAAGAGTAAAAGTGCGAACTTTGTAATGAGCATAGAATTAAAATACATTTTTGGTAAAATAGCAATGCTTTTGTTACAGAAAAACAACATAAGTAAAATGTAGGAGAACACAATCTAGTTTACGTTTGTTTGGTTAGTACAACGGCAAATGAGGAAGAAAAGGGGCATAAAACTTCGCTCTTACTTTGAACAGATGCAGAGAAAGCCTGAGGTATTCAATATGTGTAATCCAAGTGAATTTTTTTTTTTTTAAGGCATTTAAATCATTGCACACAGTACACACTTTTCACTGTTTTTGTTTCAGATGATACGACTTATAAAACTAATAAATACACAGAGCAAATAAAAATTAAGCTCAGATTCTTTTCGATAAACGTGTACACCTTTACCCCCTCATTTTCTGAACTACTTTACTGAACCAGTTCTAAAACCACATGTCATTCTCCTTCTGCCCGATATATTGGTGAGGCAGGAAATTCCACACGCGCCTTACAGTGCCAGACGGGTCTCTTTGTTCGGACTGCTCTAAGGTCACAAAGGTCATCGCTAGTGCATGTAAACTTACCCTCCCAGTAGCTAGAACCCTGTTCTAAATATTTATGGCAGCTGCATCCCCTAGACGGTAGACGAGAGAGCATGGGAATTTTTTATAGTTGTGCCGTCACGGAGACATGGCACGTCCAGGCAGTACTGCAGTGCTGCCGTCACCAGTGCACGGCTCGTCGTGAACGGGTCGACAGAGTTGCCGTCACTATCGCACGGCGCGTCGCGAAAAGGTTAAGGATACACACTTAAAAATATCACAGAGTTTCCTTGGTTATTTTCCTTCAATATGATATAAATCATGTTAATTTTTATTCCTTGGTATTTTTTCCTTCAATATGATATAAATTATGTTATTTTGATGATGAGGAAGTGTTTAAACATTTCTACTGAAAACTTTGAAGCAAAATTTCTACCTCAAATATTGCACCAAACTATGCGAAGCTATATCCACTGGAAAGAACTATTTTTACTCTTTCTAACTTGATTGGTCATTTTCTCTTTGACGTCATGGGGAAGCGCAGCTTCCCCTTAAAAGAGCAATAGTCATTGGGTTAACCAACTTTGGCTGTGGTAAAAATGCCGAGTGTTCAACCAGCAAGGTGCACACCATGTTCAGTGCTATTCGAAGCGATTGGTAAGTATCAACAATTAAAGTGATATTAAACTATATTATAAGCAAACATAGCATGCATAACAGCAGTCAATTTCATTAGTTTATGAATCATGTCCTCTGGTCTGCTTAAACTCGTACTATGATCGACAGTGCTTCTGTCACAGTTGCAAGTTGCTAACACTCGTGCTTCGTTCAGAGTTGATCCTTTGTGGTCGAATTACTAATATTCCAATCAGCATAATAACATGGCAAGTCAGAGATCGTTTTTTTAATAGATTCAGTTGTTATGTTAATTAATTTTAGGTTTGGATGACTTGTATTTTACAAATAGGGCTTACAAAGTTAGAATCATGAAACACACAGGGAGTTAACCAACGTGCTTGTAAATGCGTCGAGCACAAACTAAAGGATCATGTTCATGGAAGAGATTCTGTTTTCGCACTGCTGTTGGTACTGAAAATCATTTGAATAACAAATAAGAAATTAAAAAAAAATGAATAAGTGAATAAATGAATAAATAAATGCTTCACAGATCCCCCCTCCCCCCCCCCCCCCCCCCCCCCAAAAAAAAAAAAAAAAAAAAACTTCTTTCCAAGATTACACAATAATCAAGAAAATGTTACACCAGCTCCTATTCATTTATCTATTTCATTTATCTAGATTTAAATTGATGAATAAACTAACATGAATCATTTATATGCTTCTTTCCACATTTCCTTGTCTGCAGTATGCATAGAGTGATTTATCTGTGTACATGCATGTGGTAAGGAAGTGTGCAAGGGTGCTAGATAGCGGGGGTTTTATGTCGAAAAATCATGCACTTCATGCAACAAGCACCAAATTTGCCAGAGATGGCCACTTTTATGTCCTGAACAAAACCTGATTTAGAGCCACCATGAAAAATTTGTATAAACGTGTTTTGGGGGCATTTTTCAAAATGGCCGACACAAAAATTGGAATATATTTTTCATAATTGTTCATTTAATGCTACAAACACCAAATCTGGCTGAGAAGGACAATTTCATGCCCTGAACATAACCAGATACAGGTCTATTTTTAAAAAAAAAAGGAAAAATTTGTGTATTTGAGCAATTTCCAAGATGGCCGCCAGCAAAAAGGGGAGTTGTATGCTGTACAGTCATTCATTTTCACACGTAACACGTAACACCAAGTAATAAAAAAGAAATAAAAATCATAACAATAAATAAATGAATAAATAACTAATAAATGAAGTAAAATGAAATAAGTAAATAAAAAATATAAAAGACAGAAATGAATAAATAAATAAATGAACAATTTTAATGGGTGGTGATGGTGATGATAGTAGTGTGTGGGTAGTTGTATGTGGTGGTGTGGGTAATGAAGAGAATGGAAATGACCAATGGGTGGTAAGATGTCGTTAGGAGAGGGGAAAAAAAAGGGGGTGGGGACAGAATATGGAGGGGGGGTGATGGAAGATGGTAAAGGAGGGGGGGGGAGAGAGAGATAAAGAGTTCATATCCCTCCTCCCACACAAACGTATGCATGTTGTGGGGGTGGGGGTGGGGGGAGAAATTCATGCAATGGGGTGGGGTTGGGGGTTGGGGGGGGGAAGAGAGGGGAGGGTATTATGGGTGAATTATGGTCAAAAATGGTCAAAAGAGACTAACTGTGGGGAGTTTTCACACACACATACACACTCTCTCTCTCTCTCTCTCTCTCTCTCTCTCTCTCTATATATATATATATATATATATATATATTTTTTTTTTTTTTTAAATGATGATGATGATCACTGTCATAAGTGGGGGATAAACAATGCTATAGGATGTGATCATTGTCATGAGTGAATGAACATGATAGTGTAGTGTTGATATGATAATGCCAATTGAGCAGAAAATTGGAAATGATCAATGATTGATGAATAGTGACCATTGTCATAGGTGAAATCAACACTACACACACACACAGGGGGGGGGGGGGGTGATGAAAACAACATCTACACATAATGATAATGGGGGGTTAATGGGGGGGATAACAATTGGTGCAGGATGATAATCATTCTTGTTACTAAAATTTGAAGAAAAATGGGAACCTTGATGGATGGGTGACGGCCATTTGATAACAACAGTGCTGCAGGATGATAATCATTCTTGTTACTAAAATTTGAAGAAAAATGGGAACCTTGATGGATGGGTGATGGCCATTTGATAACAACAGTGCTACAGGACAATAATTATTCTTGTTACTGGAATCATAACTGCGACTAAAGGTACTATGGGATGCTGATCATTGTCACAGGTGAAATGATGTGGTGGCAGTAGTATAATGATGCTGGTTGAGGGGGGAATCAATGACTGATGGGTGATGATCATTAGAGATCAACAGTACTGTAGGGTGGTCTTCTTCCTTGTTGACTTAGGTAGAAACCCTGGTGGTATTGGCGAAGGCTGCTGTATGGTGAAGCCCTCCAGTGGTCAATAGGGCTTTCCCTTCATCGGTGTGTTGGCAGGCTAGGCCATTCGGCTGTACTGCATAGATGATTTGAAGACTTGCCGTTGTGGAATATAGTGGACATGTGATGGCTCAGCCTGTAGTGCCCTGTCCTCAGTCTCACAAAGGTCTGATCTGCGCATCCAGTAGTGTCCATCCCTCTTGTTGAAGTAGGGTGCTGCTCAAGCCATCTGCCTTTTTGCTTTTGGGTTCTCCTTGGTAATACTTTTGATTTTTTCCAAGGAGATTTCCTGTGTTCTAGTTGGGACTGCTGTTCTCCTTCCGTTGCCAAATGGTCAGCTTCTTCATTGCCATATATAGTGCAGTATGAAGGTGATCACTGGATGACAATATTTCCAGTGACTGATGGATGCTGAATATTTTGAATCAGCAGTACTATAGGGTGAGGGTCATTGTCATGTAGGTGGAATAATGTAGCATTAGTACAATAGTGCCAGTTTGGGGAACAAAGGAAGATATCAATGACTGGTGGGTGATGATCACTGTCATAAGTGAGATACTGTAGGATGATGGTCATTGTGATAAGTGAAATAATGTGGTGGCATTAGTATAATACTGCCGGTTCAGGAAGGGGGGGGGGGGGGGGGGGGGGGGATGACTGATGGGTGATGATCATGGATCATTCGAGATCAACAGTACTGTAGGATGATGATCGTTGTTATATAGTTGGATGATGTTGTGGCATTGGTGTAATAATGCCAGTTAGGGGTATGAAGTAGGTAAAATATGACTGATGGATGATGATTATTGTCATGGTGTGAGTGTGATTCACAGAAGTGTGGGATGATGGTCATTTACAAAAGTGGAATAGTGTACTAGCCTAGTATGTTAATGCCAGTTGGGGGAATAGAGGAAATGATCTATGACTGATGGATGATGATTATTATCATAAGTGAGATATACAGTACTACAGGATGATGATCATTGTCATAAGTGAGATAATGTGGTGGCATTAGTGTGATAATACCGGTTGGGGTGGAAAAAGGAAAATGATTGATGATAAATGGATTAGTTTGAATCATTCCAGCTCTTTTCCTTTCCCACGACCTCTCCTCCATCCCTTTCTCTCTATACCCCTTCCCCCAATTTCCCCATCCCACCTTATTCTTATGCACATCCCATGTACATATATAGCATATCTGTAACATCACATATAGAGCATATATATATACCCCAAATACCATCTCCACCATCCAGGTATGCATACTCATAGACACATACACATGTGAACAAATATATATATATATATATATATATATATATATATATATATATAATTCCCCCCTCATGCACACCCTCAAGTGCCCTCTTCCAGAATAAGACTTCTCATCTACCACTCGCTCACTTTCTTTAACACACTCTCAAGTGCCCCCTTCCAAAAATCAGATTTCTCTACCACTCTCTCTTTTTCTCTCTGCTTCTGTTGGTCTTTTCCCTCTATCTGCCTCTTTTTCCTCCAGGTGAAATTGGGATTGGACACTGAATTTTCCTTTCCCATTACACACACACACACACACACACACACACACACACGTGTGCGCGCGGCACGCACGCACACACACACGCGCGCGAGCATGTATGCAGGCACGCATGCATTCACCTCTAAAGATGAAATTTTCACTGGCAAATTACGGACACGCGATCGGAGGCGGCCATTTTGATTTTCCCGCTGCGGGTCTACAAAGTTATGAAACATTAAGGAAACAAAATAAGGCCAGCATAGTTTTTGGATAAACGTATGTATTTTCATACAGGATATATCATTGTCCAACGTGATATCATTGGAAAATAATTTTAGCTTACATTCATTTTGCTTGATATTCACTGCGGGCACCTCGCGCTAGAAAATCGTCTGCAATTTTGGCTCATTTTTAAAAAATTTATTTCTCAAAATAAAAAACGATTTTGAAGTGGCTTCAAATCTGAAATCAATTATAACATTGTAAAGAACAATATACCAAAGTATCATGCTTGTTGCACGAAGTGCACAATTCTGGTTAATTCTGCACATAGAACCCCCACTAAGATGGACCCGATTACCTATTACAATAATAACTTTTAACTGCGGTGATGCTGTTTTCTCCTGTTGTTTGCCCCCTGCATATGAGTCGGTGCGTCTACATGTGAGTCAGTGTCCAGTGTCTACATGATACTGGGTTTGCTGATTTTGCAACATGCTTTTCTGGCAACTGGACGAGGGAGAAGACAAGAAATTTTACGGCCTGTAGACAATTTCATGGTCAAGTAGGAAGACATGCAGACTGAAGTTCCAGATTTCAGTCTGA
This sequence comes from Conus betulinus, assembly GCA_016801955.1. NCBI lineage: Eukaryota > Metazoa > Mollusca > Gastropoda > Neogastropoda > Conidae > Conus > Conus betulinus. Next base: position 23,928 of record JADBJO010021555.1, read on the forward strand.
ATTTCAAAGACACTAGGCCTGGCATCCCTGTAGCAGTGGGGTATGAAAATGATCTTTATGCTGGTTAAGCGCTGGTTACCATCAGCGACTCCAAGGCAGTCATCACTTTCATGTCCCAAAGCCACAGAAAAGAACAATCTTTAAATGGCCTCAGCCCTCTAAAAAATGCAAGAGTTGATGCCCAGTTTGTCATCACACCACTGGCTTGACTAGGACAACTATCAGGGGAAGATTTTGGACATTGCCAACAGATCACTGATGGTTTGTCATTTACCACTGCCTGACTGACTAGGACAACTATCAGGGGAAGATTTTGGACATTGCCAACAGATCACTGATGGTTTGTCATTACCACTGGCTTGACTAGGACAACTATCAGGGGAAGATTTTGGACACTGCCAACAGATCACTGATGGTTTGTCATTACCACTGCCTTGACTAGGACAACTATTTCAGGAAAATTTTGGACATTGCCAACAGATCCAATGATGGTTTGTCGTTACCACTGGCTTGACTAGGACAACTATTTCAGGAAGATTTTGGACACTGCCAACAGATCAACTGATGAGCATTTGCAGAAACTATAAAGCTCACAAATGCCTGTGTTTTTTCTCTGACTGTGAACTCCTGACTCACTGAAGATTGTTGACATGTCTTATGTGCTGACTGGTGGTAAGCAGGCAAAATGGATCATTTGTGCAATGCTGGAACTGGGGGGGACGAACAGGAAAGCCCAGGGTGGGAGGAGGGTGGGGAGGTGAGCGGCAGGGAGGAGGTTGTGGTGGTGGTGGTAAAATTTTAATATGTAATAAATATATACTTCTGTGGTGTTATTTTAAAGATCTCCATCAGCTGAACACATTGCAGTTTAAATGTTTTAAATCAAAATAAAATTTTTATGGATTCTACAGTTCATTTTTTTTTTTTTAGCACTTTTTGCCTATTTTGCCATTTTGATGAGAAATTCAACAACTCTGGCCTTATGGTATGCCAACATGAACACAGATATAAGCTTCAAATCAAATAGGCTTCATCTACACAATAGCAAGAAATGATCCTGTAATCCTGAAGCT
>JADBJO010021556.1:0-5000 GCA_016801955.1 Conus betulinus
CCCATTCTATATATCTGTAGACCTAGATAAACAATCATGTCTTCAACTTGCTGTTGTGTTTTAACATTGTATAAGCTGTAATTAAAAATAATCCATTGAAAAATCCTTGAACCTGGTTCCAGCCCCCTCCAATTACCAACATTCTCAACACCAACATCCTTAATATGATCTTTTAACACACACACACACACACACACCACACACACACACACAATCAGGATCATCATGGTTTGGCCCATTACAGGCTAATAATCAACATCATCTTATCCAAAATGGATATGGCAGCAAAAATGTAGTTTCACACTGTATTTTTGTAAATCCCTCTTTACACAAAATTCTAATTTTTGTTAAATTGATCGCATAACACCTCTCTGAATTTGACATATATGAGCAAAATATGCTTCATAACCCCATTCTGCTCTGATACACACTTCAAGCTTGGGGTCAAAATGGTATCCTGTAAGAGATACACTCGAGAAACCCCTTTTCTCTTACATAGTTGAAACACATCCCCTCCTCTTTTTTTTATCCGCAAGGGCTCGGCAGTCATTGAACAAACCTTGGTAGAGTTAATCTGTTATAACTTTATAAGTACAGGCAGGAATACACAACTTTACACAGAACCTCTACAAAATCACCAGCCCTAAGTGACACCAAAATCTCACCATCTCTCTCGCAAAAGGAAACAGCGTCTCATTCAACAAAGGATTTCCTCGAGTTGAACATAAAGACCAAATGTATAAAAAAAAAAAAAAAAAAAAGCAAGCATGACATAAGACAAAGCAAAAAATAGTAAATTCAAAGAATCAAGGCTATAATAACAAAACATGGTTAAATTGGGGAGACGATGCGCTTATGTGCACTTACAGCATTGAGGATATATTGAGAAACTAATGTGAGTACTTAAAAAGTACGGATGAAAACAACGGCGGGGAAGAAGACGGGAGGGACAGGACCGTGGGCCGAGTCAGCAAGTCTGCAGCCATCTGTCCACACTTGCGATATAATAGCGCGTGCCGTAGTGCGTGCTACTAACTTGTACGCGACGACTGCACGAGGACTTTTTTTTAGCTCGTGAATCTTGTTGTTAAGAAACGACTACAAGCGTGCAAGGTAATAGAACAGCAAAGCGCAAGGCATACAATTAAATGCTATCGCATAAATGACACGTTTTCTGGGGGAGAGGAGGGGGTGGGGGGGGGGGGCGGGGGGGGGGGGGGGAGAAAAAAGATTGGGAAGCGCAACGTCAGAGAAAGAGGGAAAAGAACGGGGAAGGGAAGGGAAGATGAGGGGGGGAGAAGAAGGGGAGGGGTGGCGCAAGGCAAGCTAGGCCCTCATCTGCTAATGCCAATCTAGTAGTAAACTGCACATGAAACACCATCTACTGAGCATATTTCAAACGTTGTAAGCATCATCTATCAAGTATTTAAATATCATTTTCACAACTAAATATCTGCTAGAACAAAATCATCATCTGTCTATAAACAGCATATGAATGCATTCATCATTTTAAGAGTGAGTTGGACTTACTCACTTTTATCAAGGATACACATGATAACGCATTCAATGCGAATTTTGAACGGTCCCTCCATATCTATACATAACTATGTAAAAAAAATGGCCAATAATTTTGTCACTGAGATTAAAAAAAAAAAAAAAAAGGCCAAGCATACACGCACACCACACGAGAAAAAAAATGCCCCGGCAATCCCCATCCCCCCATCCTTCATCTATCCCACATAACCGAACATGAAACAGCTATTACAGCTATTCTGTAATACATTATATTCACAGATACGTTCATGGCAAACAAATAGAAATGAAAGAATTGCCGGCAACTATCAGTACCATTACTGAGCCACACACACACAACACACAACACAACCACACACACACACCGAGTCAGGCAGAGTGTGTGTGCGTGTGTGTACGCGCGCGCGAGCGAGCGAGCGAGCGAGAAAGAGAGAGAGAGAGAGAGAGAGAGAGAGAGAGAGGAGAGAGAGAGAGAGAGAGAGAGAGAGAGACTTGGAGTTCATTATCTCTCCACCACCCCCTCTTCCTTTTTTTCTCTGACAGTTCATCAAGTTCAGCTGCTACTGATCACAGTCTGTGAATCTCCTTCACACAAATGATGCACAATGCAGTTCTTGACAAGCATATTGCCAGCAACTTGTCATTTTGCGTGTGGATATCTTTAATCATAACATTATACACATATGAATTACATACAAGCGCCGACATACCTAATTCAAATCCTAGCACAACCACAGGTAAGTCAACTCACTAATGTTCATAAACAAGGAAAATATACCTACACAGACAAATGCACACATTCACATAGACATACGCACATACAAGCATGTTCACATACATACATTCACACTGAAACACACACAACACACACACACACACACACACCCACACACACACACACACACACCACACACCACACACCAACACACACACACACACACCCACACCACACCACACACACACACACAACACACACACACACGCACGCACGCACGCACACGCATACATCCCGACACACACACACACACACACACACACACACACAACACACACACACACACACCACTTTAACATATATCTGCATGCAGCTTTCAAGCAGTGTCCGTTTGTTGCAATTGAAAAAAATTGTTGCCATTGAATAAATTTGACCTGGTCTGTGCTGGAAGGTATCCATCCTCCCCACTCCCCAGCGCAAAGGAGCGAACAGTGTGTTGAAGACAGGCATCAGTATGCCTTCGATGAGTCGGCCCTTTGCTGTATACGCGTGCACAAATGTGCCCATTGCACATACGTTCAATGCGCAGCCCCACATAGCCGATGACCCACCAACACAACAACCGCTAACCTGCACTAGGCACACACGCCGCCGGATGTCCACATCCTCACAGTTCAGTTGAAGTGGAACCACTCTGGCTGCCTGTTCTATGCACAGCCCACACATAGCCGATGAAACGCCAACACACAAGTATCGCCAATCTGCACTTGCACAAACAAGAATCCTGTCTGGATATCCGCATCCTCACAGTTGTGTTGAAGTGGCGTCGCTCTGGCTGCCCTGAGCCGTCCCCCATCATCCCAGCTGCTGCAGTCGTCGCTGAATGTAAGGTTCTCTGGAGAGAGCCGCGGGGAGGGGAAGAACCGGCAGGGAGGGGAGGGGGGGGGGGGGGGGGGGGGGGGAGCCAGGGTCGACAAGGAAGGTAGAAGCCAGGTGGTCAGCTCGGGTGAACCCCCTACCTCCATGGGCGCCCCTCCAGACAGCGGGCGATGACTGGGGTCTGGAACCAGGAGTGGAGGTGAGACACTGGCGGCGCCGTCCCATGTGCCCCTCACCTGTCTGCAACTGCCGTTGTGGTTGTCGGCCCGGGTTTGTGACTGCTGCTGGTGACGTTGCTGCTGCTGTTGCCGCGCTTCTGTTGCTGCAGGAGGGTATGTAGCCCATGAGCTTCTCGTCAATGATACTAGTGTCACTCCGCATTCACCTCCACAATGGAATCGTTCAGCAGTCGAGCAAACAGTCTGCCACCATTGGCCGACCGCGCCTCCACCACCTTCTCGTGCTGACGGACTCTGGAGAGGCGCTGAGAATTCAGTGCCGTCAAGTCCTCAGTGATCACAATACAGTGTTCTTTAGTTCGCGTCGATTTTTCACCACCTCAACCTTATCCTTTCTTGACACAAATTTAATGATGACAGGTCTCTTCATGTCCTTATTGGGCCTACCAATCCTGTGCACAGTCGAAATCCAGCTACCGTCAATTCCACTGACACACAGTTTTGAACGGAACAGATCCACAACCTTCCGTTCACAATCCGCCACCGTCTCGTGTCTTCCATCTCCAGTCAATCCAAACACTCTCACTGACTCCCCGTCTGGTATACTGCTCCAGTTCGTTGCACGCTTCCTGGTTGCTCCAGAAACAATACTGCGAAGGTTACGGATGTCTTCCTCCTTGTCACGACAGAGGTGCAAAGCTTTTATCTAAGAGTGTGCGAAGGTTACCATCATGTCCTTTTGCAGAGTAAATATCGCTCCCCTCCAGTCGTTAAATCCGCTCATCAAGTTTGGCTGACAAAACATGATTGACAAGTATCAATTCGCTGACGCAAATCGTCCAAACCGTTTTGCAAAATTTCAAAAGGCATAGGCAAGACATATCAGAGGAATGTGCCAGTACATCACACATTAGTACATTAATAACCCAGACACTTTGTCTCAATTGCCAAAAACACTAAAATCAGCAAAAATATGTCACACAGAGAGAGAGAGAAGAGAGAGACAGAGAGCGAGAGAGAGAGATGAGAGTATGTGGTGTGTGTGTGTGTGTGTGTGTGTGTGTGTGTGTGTGTGTGTGTGTGTGTGTGTTTGTGCATGCATGCGTGCGTGCGTGCGTGCATGACAGTACGTCTTTACGTACGTACGCGTAGCGCAGGACAGACAGACAGACTGACAGAGAAGAGAGAGAGAGAGAGAGAGACGAGGAGAGCGAGGAGTGAGGAGAGAGAGAGGCTGTGGGAGAGAGGGGAGAGAGGAGAGAGAGAGAGAGAGAGCGAGAGAGGGCGAGTATGGGAGAGAGAGAGTCTTTCAGGTTCGAGATTGCTTGTTACCACTAAATGGGGCAAATGCTCATTGTGATTTACTATTGTTGTCAAACCCCTGAGATGATATTTTTATGATAGACCTGTTGATCTTGTAGCTTTGTGTTTTTCCATTGATTGATTCGTCATCCACGCTTCAGGAGAAAGGGTGGGACCACAACCACTGAAGACCTTGGGGAATAGACACATGTGAGCACAGTCAGCATGTCCAGACAGCAAGAAGAAAAGATCTGATTTGGATCTTAAGCTGCTTGGTAAATGCAAGAAAACAGAGGGTACCTTCAGGGACTGGTTTCAGCATCTTGACAAGAGATAAAGAGCACACAGAGAAAAAGATGTTGGTTATCTTCCAACAATAAACGCCCCAGCAA
>JADBJO010021556.1:10000-15000 GCA_016801955.1 Conus betulinus
CGAGTGCCTGATGGGCATCATTCTAGGAGACTGAACTATGGCTCACTGGCAAAAGGCAAGCATTCACTGGGGTAGTCAGACAAAGCGCTTCATGATCGCACTGGAGAGCTTGGACTTTGGCCCCGACACATGAACACCAGTGTCACTGTAGCTCCACACATGACGAGTTTGCATCAACAGAGGTCCGGCTTCCTTCGAGTAGTACTGTATAGCTGAGGCTCAGAGAAAACGTGAGTTACGAAGGTCCAAGCCACCTCCTTATCTTCAGTGCTGCAGACTAACTGTGTCAAACCTGTGGCAGAAACTTTCAGAGGTCACTCTCTGTTATCCTGCCAAATCCTATCCTGATCTGTTACATCGTTTGCTATTCTACCCTGCTCCATGCTACCTTAACTTGTAGTATCCTACCAGATGCTACCCTTTCCAGTACTATCCTATCCTACCAGACAATATGCTGTCTGCCATATTCTGTATTATTATACACTATCTTATATTTATTACTACCAGATCCTAAACATATCCTACACTATCCTATTCTACAAACCGTTTAATCCTTTCCTCTCTTCCCTGGTCCACCCTGCTCTATCTCACCCTGTTCTTACTCCTCATCTCTCCTTTCCGAACTTGTCCTCCTCTACTCTGTCGTATCCTTTTGCTCCTTCCTGTCCTGTCGTCTCTTCTCTCGAATTCTTCTTTTTTCTTCTTACCTTCAGCTGCCCAGTGCTATCCTGCCTGTTGCCGTAGTAAGGACTATTGTTTTCATATCATTGTGTGACGTTGCAGAATACCGGCTGTGTTTCGAGATCCCATTTCACGCCAAGAAAATGTATGCGAAATTGTGTATATTAGCTTTCTAAATGGAGATAAAACTTCTGAATGGGTGGAAACCAGCCCCCGTAACTTTGAACCAGGGGAACGGCTACTGCGTTGGTCCAACGCTTCGTTCCGTGGGGTATCAGGTAAGTAGTACTGGCTCAGGTTTGCCCGACTTCAAGAGCTCTCTCTCGAGAAAAAAAAAAAACCACATTTGTGCTCGGCAAATGGGTGCTGTCAGCAGCTTTAGTTTGGTGAACAGAGCAATCCTTATTTCTTATGGGAACGAAACGCTGCCTTCTTACTTATCTATTTACTATCTACATTTCTACAACTCCCTTCAGTTTTCCTTCATATTAATCGCATAACGCTCATGTGTGTGTGTGTGTGTGTGTGTGTGTGTGTGTGTGTGTGTGTGTGTGTGTGTGTGTGTGTGTGTGTGTTCGTTTTTTTTGTTTTTTTTTTTGCTAAGTGTATTGTTTGAATATATTTAAGATCAAAACGAATAGGTCATTTAAAAGTGAATGCTACTTTGTTTCTTTCTCAAGTTGCCGTTGTGTGCACACTATAGCTCAAAGACAAAGGGCAAGCCAGGACAAACGTTTTTGAGGATGTTTGTTGGATTAGTCTTTGTGTCATATGCATGTGTCTGTACATGTGCATGTGTCAGTGTCCTCAGCAGCGAGAGTTCATAGTAATGGATCTGTAGATGTGTTTATCATGGGAACAAACGTATTTGCCCTTTGCCATTACTTTTGATTTTTTTTCCTGATATACTTAAAATTTTCTTTGGAGTAAAAAGAAATTAAATCAGAATTGTAAACCGTTTAAGCTTTTGTGAGTCCAAGAATAGCACATTCACTTCTTGGAAATGCTAAACTGATGTAGCGTTTGTAAACCGACCAAAAGAGCTGCTTAAGGAGTAAATTTTACTCTTAAGCAAGATGCAAAAATACTGCAGATTTGAACATGCATCCACTTTCCTTTAGGACCCCTATTACACAAACATAACTAGAAAATGGGTCCTGGAATGGTAATGTAGCCACTATTGAACGGTCAGCTGTAAACTGACTGGTGCTAGTGCATATACGAGTCCAGGGCAACTGGCATGATATTGAACTGTTGAGCAATACTCTCGCGCAGATGAAAGGAGGTGCAGGACACAGCCATCTTCTCGGCAATGACATCAGCTAGTTTAGGGTTCATGATGAATAATTCATGAGAAATCAATACCATTGTCTAAACTCAGCTGCTGCAGAGCCTATCAAGGATGTGAATGCCCTTGCATACATTGGCAGTGGTGTTGCCAGATAAGTGGCGCTGACATGTCACAGCCAAGACAGGCAAGGCAGAAGCAGCCTTCGTCTTTCTGACGAACATCTTGCTCCCAAAAGTTATCAGAACGGCTACCCAACTGCACAACTTCAATTCAAACATCCAGTCAATCTTGCTGTAGGGTTTTCAGACGTTGGTGGAGACCAGGTGTTGCAGCAAAAGGCACAAGCGTTCCTTTATATCCTTTTTGACAAGGAAGAGTAAGCAAGAAGGAGGAATACCAACGGGTGCAACAGAATCTAGAAACTACACAGATTCTGAGGAATAAGTGGGTAAGATGGGACACTCACCATACTTGCCAGCTCGTCAGAATCTGAACTGGAACCTGCGTGGGTGATGGACTGGAGGTGTGTGTGTGTGGGGGGGGGGGGGGGGGGGGGATTTTGAGTTTGAAGAATGGACACTGAGGAAAGGTAAAGGAGAAAGGAACTGGCTTATCATAGGCAGAAAAGACTTCTGAAAGTCGAGCCTGCTGGAGAGTTGTGCACATGTACTATGTTTCCTTGGGTAGAGAAAGTCAGTATGTCTGGAATTGTAGTATGGCACAAGATCCACGCTTGTCTTATTGTTTCTGTACCTTATCCTGCCCCGCATGTTCACAATGACTGGTGTTTTTCACTACACTACGGTATGAGCGTGTATTATTTTCTGAGTTCTATTTTGTATGCATGTGATGTGTGTGTGTGTGTGTGTGTGTGTGTGTGTGTGTGTGTGTGTGTGTGTGTGTGTGTGTGTCCCCCCAGAATCTAGAGAGAGAGAGAGAGAGAGAGAGAGAGAGAGAGAGAGAGAGAGAGAGAGAGAGAGAGAGAGAGAGAGAGAGAGAGAGAGAGAGTAGCATTACCATCAAGAAGAGAGATGGCATCGTTTTTTTTTTCCTTTGCGTGGACGCAGAAGCTCAAAAGCTTGACACTGGCGACAGATGAAGAGAACAAACTCCAGATTTGGGGGAAATTAATGTTTCAAACAGCTTTTTGCGACATATACAGGGTCAAAAGAATGCCAGGCGTAAAGACAAAACACACACTGGCAGAGAAGAATCTTAATAACCCTGAAATGAGTATAGAATAGAATTTTTGAAATATTACAAATAAAAATTAATAATCCTGTCAAAAATTAAGGATAAATACAAACAATGTGTAGTCTCAAGAGTTAGAAACTAGATTCAACTTACATTTCTTCTGGGACAATCAGTGAATCTTGATACAGGATCTCAGAAACAGGAGAGAGACGGTATTTTCCTATCTGGCGTACACAGCTATTGAGTTACACACACTGAAAATGGACTGTTTTCACTCTTACGGCCCATGGTGGATCAGTGAAATTGTGAGACATGATATCCCCTTTTTAGAGGGTTGGGGTAACCATCATGTTCCTGATGGCTGTTTGATGGACAGGTTGTCAGAGAGAAACGAATCAACCAATGAAAATTATTAATGAAGGGGTGGGGTGGGGAGAAGAGAGCGAGATGGGGGGGGGGGGGGGGGGGGGGGGGGGTGGGGGATAGTCATCTGAAAGGATACAGACTTTCCTAAACATGTGCAGTTTGATGTAATACAGTATGGACCAAAGACGACATCTCTCAGATGTTAGTGCTTTTTAGCTTTTGCTGTGATCTGCGAAGTAACAGGACCTGCCACCTGCTTAGCATATGTCGGCTTATGAAATGAGTGAGGGGACGTCACGACTTCTGGCCTCCTTTGTAGTGGCCCGAGAGGTGGGGCAAATACTTGTGCCCATCCACAAGTGTCACGACACTAAAAGATAACAAGGAGTGGTGACGACGACGATCTGTGCTACAGTTCCATCCAAGTTCTCTATAACGTTGTTGCCTTGTCATTGTGTCGGCATGCCACGAAGTCAGCCAGACAGATGGGTGTGGAAGGGAGTGAGAGCAGGAGGGTTGAGGCTTGAATATTGAATAGAAAGTTGTGAACTGATATTGCGAATATTGCATAGAAAGTGTGTGAAGAGATGGAGAGAGAGAGATTGCGAAGGAGCGCGAGCGAGGGAGGAGAGGGAGTGGGTGTGTGTGTCTGGCATCAGAGAAAGAGTAAACTGAGAGAGAGAGAGTGAGTGTGAGAGAGAGAGAGAGAGAGAGAGAGAGAGAGAGAGAGAGAGAGAGAGAGGAGATGGCAGAGAAGAGAGAGAGATCGAGAGTTGGATCCTGGAGGGATGAGAGAGATCGCGCGAGTGTGTGAGTGTGGAGTCTGGTCATGTGTGTGTATGTGGAGTGTGTGTGTGTGTGTGTGTGTGTGTGTGTGTGTGTGTGTGTGTGTGTGTGGGTGAGAGAGAGAGAGAGAGAGAGAGAGAGAGAGAGAGAGAGAGAGAGAGAGAGAGAGTAGAGAGAGAGTTGGAGTCTGACATCATAGAAAGATGTAAACTGATATCGTGAAGGAGTGTGTGTGTGTGTGTGTGTGTGTGTGTGTGTGTGTGTGTGTGTGTGTGTGTGTATGAGGGGATCATGGTTGTGGTCAGTGTTTTATCAACTGTTTCTCACCATACCTCTGTATCCAGGATTCTACAGGCTGTAGTGTAAGATGGGCATTTCTCTCTCTCTACCTCCATGTCCAGAATCTCTCTACAGAATTCAGTGGAGGGTGGACATGTCTCACACCATACCTCTGTGTCCAAAACGGGTAACGTGGAGGCTGGGCATGTGCTTTGCCATTAATCCCTCATGAAAACCGTCTGCTTGAATTCAGTCAGGATGGTAGACACACGTGTCACCATGACTCTATGTCCAATGTAATGTAATGTAATGTAATGTAATGTAATGTAATGCAATGTAATGTAATGTAAAAGGAAATTTATACAGCGCTTTACCTCGTGAGAGCCCAAAGCGCATATTACAG
>JADBJO010021556.1:20000-29341 GCA_016801955.1 Conus betulinus
AGTCTCTTTCACACACCATGCATAGTCTGTATGTTCTCTCACAAATGAACATATTTTTTTGCTGATTTGAGTGTTTGGGCGTTTGATACACTATGTCTGGGTTTGTTAATGTTCTCATGTGTGGTGTACTGGCACAATCACTCTGATAATGTGCTGCTTGTACGAAGAAAACACAACAGACAGACAGAGAAAAAAGAAGGAAAGAAAGGAAGGAAGAAGAAACAAGGGGAAGAAGGGAAGAAGACTAAAACGAAAAAGAATTCGTTGCTGTGTAAAAACAAACGAAATAACAAATAAATATACAGTTGTTAAGCAAAATGTGAAACACAATCATCATCAGACCTAGATGTGACCAGGTTGAATACATTAAACACAACATAGTACCATGTGTTCTGAAACCGTCCAAGAACAGTTCCTGTGATCCCATAAAATCTATGCATGCTTCAACTTCCCTCTCTCAACTCAACACTTTTTGTCAGAAAATATATTCTGGAGATGCTTCAATGAGAGAGTTGATAACACGGTGTATTGTGTTCGTGCTTAAACAATTATTTTTTGTGAAATTTTGTATTTTGCACACGCTTCAATAACACTGTCTGTAACACCTGTTCTGTATATGCTTGAGAAATGGTTTTTGTTGCAGCATGCATTCTGCATATACTTCTTCGGCTTCTTGTGTCATACTTATTTTGTGGTCACCTCAATACCAGTTTTTGTAACATATATTCTGTACATGCTTCAACAGATTTTGCGACACACGTGTTCTGCACATTCTCCAGTAACAGTTGGTGTGACATCATATATTTATATAGTCTTCAGCAACAGTTTTTGAGAAAACATGTTTTCTGTACATACTTTAACAACCATCTTTTGTAACGCATGCATTGTCTTGTGTTCCAACAACTTCTAACACATGTACTCTGTAGTACTTCGACAATTGTTTTTGTGTGACAATTGCATTCTATAATGCTTCAACGAAAGTTTTTTTTTCGCGTGTGACACGTTTATATTGTCCAAGCTTCAAAAACAGTTTTTTTGTGGGAGCATAACATCATACTCTTTTTTCTCTCTCGCTCTCTCTCTCCTCTCTTCTTCCTTCTTCAATCAATCCCTTACACACCATGCATTGTCTGTATGTTTTCTCATAAATGGACACATTTTGCTGATTTTAGTGTTTTGGCGCTTGATACAAAATGTCTGGGTTTGTAAGTGTTCTAATGTGTGGTGTACCGGCACTCTCACTCGATTAATGCGCTGCTTATATAAAGAGAACAACATAAATGAAAACAAAAGACTTTATCATTTCTTTTCTTGCAGTTTTTCCAAGAGAGAGAGAGAGAGAGAGAGAGAGAGAGAGAGAGAGAGAGAGAGAGAGAGAGAGAGAGAGAGAGGATAGATCGACACAGAAAGACAGACAGACAAAATAAACAGACAGGCAGACAGACAGACAGGGGCGGACATCGTAGATATATATGTAAAATGTGTTAAAACCCTGCTCACCACTACTTTTTTTCTCCGATAAAGAGCATCCTGCCCCCTTTGTTCCCTTTTTTTTTTTTTTCCTCTCCTTCTTTTTTCTCTCCTCCTTTCCTTCTTCTTTTGTCAGCACTTTCCTACCATCCAGATCCGTGTCTAACATTTACTAATGTACATTTGTATGGAAAGTTAGGAAGACAGGAAAAAAGAGTAAGTTACGACACCCACCGCAGTCAAACCTGAGCTTCCAAACATTCCCGGTAATCGTCCTTGACGAAAAACGACGAAAACAAATGCAAGGACGACACTAGAAAAGAAAGGAGATATAAGCATACAGGAGACACAGAAGATGATCACTAATAATCTCGGAAATTGGACAATTCCCCAAAGATGCTACTCTCATAGAGAAAAGGAAGTCTTTGAGACATGAGAAAGCCAAGAAGCGAGATGATAAGTATAAATGTGTGTGTGTGTGTGTGTGTGTGTGTGTGTGTGTGTGTGTGTGTGTGTGTGTGTTTGTGCGCGCGCGCGCGCGCGCGCGCACGTCGGAGTGGATGTGAGTGTGCTCTTTTGTGAATGAAATTGACATCGTTTTTCTGCAATTACCGGTTAATCAATGATTAACAACACCATGCTAGAAAAATGAATTGTGTATTATGCGATGGACCCAGTAATATATTTCCTTCTTACTTGTGTATGTTTCGTTCAAAGATTATTTTGTATTGTGGATAATATTTTTGTTTTTTCGAGCATATACTAGTGGACATTTTAGCAATTAACATAATGTATTTATTTTTGAACGGGTATATCTACTCATCTGGTCTGACTGAACACCAAACAGAACGTCAGTCAAAGAGAGTTTTATCAACATGCCAACTTCATATGAGATGAGCGTTTCCCACACTTTTCCAAAGCTTATTTATAGGAGGGAAAAAAGAAGTGTTTCATAAAATCAGTTTCGTTTTGTAGGATATATATTGTGGGTGATTTTTCCATTGAAGTTCTCGTAGTCTGACTTCCTTTGAAGCTAGCCTTGGTGAAAGCCAAATATTTCGTCTTTTTCAAAGTTCAATTTTCTGTGCCAAAAGTCCTTGCACTGTGGTGTTACATTTGTTTGTTTCCTTTTGTCAAGTAGTTGTTTTATGATTTGGGTTTGGTATTAAATAAGAACCGCATCACATTCAACAGAACCAATATCATTCCCGGAATTTCTGTTGCTCTCTATCCATTGTAACCAGGTTGCTGGCAAAGCTATTTTCTAACGCGTTGTATTCGAAGATTGTCTCAAGACTTTTGTATCCTAGAATGGTCTCTATTTCTTTACCATGGAGCAGTCTGCCTTCGGTTGTGTGCACTACATCTCTTACCTGCTCTAATCCCTTTTCTTTCCATCTTTTGAAATATAATGTTTTATCTTTATGCTTTATCAAATTATTGACAAATAATGGTTAGGACAGAAAGTTAGAGCAAGATCTCTTTCTTTTAACGTGATCTCTTTTTTGTTGTCCAAGTATATGGTTAGCACTTTTTTTTTTTCCAGAATTCGTTATCTATGTTCTCTATCTGCCGTACATGCTTTGCCCTACTATTAATTTGAAATATGCCATTATGCTTTAATATTTTATTCAAGTGCCACTCGGGAATTTTAGACCAGTTTTTTCTTCTGTTGAGGCGAATAATTTTTTCCCGCCCATTGTAAATAAATGAGCGTTTGAAGTTCTTTTATGTTCAGCATAATTACACCACCATATTTATATCCAGACTCCATTATTTGTCTTTTTACTTTTTCAGATACTCTTCGGTTGCTGTGTTTTCTTTGCCAAATAAATTTGTATAAAATTGTGTTGATTTTATTCAATATATTTTCGGAAATACCAATACCTTGCATAACGAAAACAAGCTGGCTCACTATAAGAGTCTTCATCACTACAATTTTACCTTGAATGCTGAGATCTCTTCTGCTCCAGTCCTTTATTAGTTTTTGTATATATTCAATTCTCCCTTTCCAATTCTCTCTTCGATGTTTTTTTTGCCATGGTGTCATTTCGAAAATAAATTCCTAGAATTTTAATTCCATCGAGCAATATAAATGGAAGATTCTGTTCATAAGGTTGTTGGCCCATTCTTAAAGCCTTAGTTTTGTTCATGTTAAGTTTTAGTCCTGAAAAAACTTTCAAATGTTTTTAGAATATCAAGGGGATAGCAACATGTCTTGTTTTGTATTAAAAAAAACAATGTTGTGCCGTCTGCCAGTTGTTTTATATTTATAACCTGGTTTCGTTCGTAATCATTATTTGGCACCCTAATGCCAGTTATGTTACTGTTTCTCACTTTAATAGCCAGTAGTTCTACTGCTAATACAAAGGCTAAGGTGAAAATGGACAGCCTTGACTAATACCACATTCGACATCAAATGGTTCAGATAGCCATCCACCATGGTTGACACTGCTTTGGCTCCTGTTGGTCAAAACCTGTATCCATTTCTGGAAATCCGTTTCCAAACCAAACATTGTAAATACATGCAAAAGATACGTTTCTGAAATGGAGTCAAATGCTTCTGAGTAGTCCAAGGCCAGTAAGTACCCAGCTTTACCAGTTTTTTTAAGGTAATTAATCACATCATCAATGGTTCGTAAAACGGTTGCTATATTTCTTCCTTTTATGTATCCTACTTGATCCTCATTTATCAATTTATGTATTATTT
This sequence comes from Conus betulinus, assembly GCA_016801955.1. Taxonomy (NCBI): domain Eukaryota; kingdom Metazoa; phylum Mollusca; class Gastropoda; order Neogastropoda; family Conidae; genus Conus; species Conus betulinus. The sequence goes on from JADBJO010021556.1 coordinate 24,181, forward strand.
TTGAATCTTTCTGCCAGAACCTTTGCCAAGATTTTGTAGTCTGTATTTGTCAAGGTTGCTGGTCTCCAGTTACTAAGTTTAGTTTCTCTCTTTCTGAATCTTTCCCCTTATGTATCAGAGTTATAATGCCTTGTCTTTGAGTAAATGAGAGCTTTCCTTTATCAAATGATTCAATGAAGGAGTTAGTCACAGTACTACCAATCCTACCCCAAAAGAATTAAAAAATTCTACTGCCAGACCGTCGCTTCCTGAAGCCGAACCATTTTTCAAGTTTTAAAGAGCAGAAGTTGTTTCGCTAAGCGTAACCATGCCTTCGCATACTATGGCTTCATTTTCATTTAAAGGTTTTAGTGGTTCATTTTCCATGAATATATCAGGTGCGCGTGTTACATCATCCACTTCAGTCATCTGACTGTACAACTTTTTATAAAAAGAGGCTTGTTCATGTAGATTTTTTTTTGACAAATCTTAAATAAATGTCAGCGAACCGCCCAGAGAAACGTGGACAAACGAGTCACAAGACAAACCACAACGCGTTTCGACCTCTTAGGTCTTCTTCAGGAGCAACAAACATGAAACAAATAACGAAAAATGCACTTAGCTTTGATCGCTTCTGTGTTCAGCGCAAGAATCAGATGGATCGAGGAAGGAGAGAAGAATTTTGAATACTTTTGCAGCCTGGAAAAGGCGCCAAGTAAAAATAAGATTATTACAAAAATGTGCAAAGAATCGGGGAAAATTCTAAAAGACAAATCATTAAACAAAATTTACACATCCTGTATTTCCAATCCAAAAAACCGGACCATTTTCCCTGAAGAAATGCTCATTGGTGCTGATAGGAGAAGACGCAACTTGGCATAAATGTACAAACCTACAGTACCACGTCGACATCCTCTCCATGGACCCACGAACATGTTTTCTTGCGCTTAACACAGAAGCGATCAAAGCTAAGTGCATTTTTTCGTTATTTGGTTCATGTTTGTTGCACCTGAAGAAGACCTAAGAGGTCGAAACGCGTTGTGGTTTGTCTTGTGACTCGTTTGTCCACGTTTCTCTGGGCGGTTCGCTGACATTTATTTTAAGATTTGTTTAGATTTCCGCCTGCAGGTCGTTTCACTTTGCAACTAGATTTTTTTTTTGATCTGTGAGAATTTCCCCCGATTCTTTGCACATTTTTGTAATAATCTTATTTTTACTTGGCGCCTTTTCCAGGCTGCAAAAGTATTCAGAATTCTTCTCTCCTTCCTCGATCCATCTGATTCTTGCTCGAACCTGAGCGCCTTTAGTTTTATGAATTTGCATCGTTTCTAGTTTTTTTGTTTGGTTTTCATATAATCCTGTAGAATGATTTCATTTTCGGGATTGTCTACAAGTTGTTTTTTTCTAAATCTTTCAAGTGAGGTCCAAGTTTCAGTGATTCGTTTCTTTTCTGACATGATAATTTTTTTCCAAATTCAACACAAAAATTCCGTATTTCCACTTTACACAACTCCCACTTCTCTTCGTTGTTCGTGTTCCCTGTTTTCTGGGGGGAAAAATGAGTCTAAAGTCTCGTTCATTTTTTGCACAAAAAATATTGTTTTTTAAGTGACTATTATTAAACCTCCAATACCTGGGACCTCGTACAAAAGTATTTTCATTAACATCCAGAACGACAGCCTAATGGTCAGAATTAGGAACTGTAAAGTGTTCACAAGAAGTACAAAAACTCAAAACGTTCTCAGAGACAAAGCAATAGTCTAGCTGACGTGCAATGTATGGATTTGACCGCATCCAACTTTGCCTCTTTTTCATTTGATGATACAGTCTCCATGCATCGCTTAAAGGCGTCAGTTTCAGATTTGTTGTGTGGATTTCCTGATACTATGTCCAGGTCACTGTTGAAAGAACAATTGAAATCACCAAAAATCAATAGATTATCATCAACAGGAATGAAAGTTTCAATTAGATTTTGAAAGTATGCTATCTTTTCTTTTGTATTGTAAGGTGCATACACATTTGCTATTGACGAATTGTATACCTCATTCACAACAGAGACAAGTAAGATACCGTTTTGTACCAGTATTGGCTTTACCTCACCCTTAAATTTTAGACACCAAAATAACTTCCCCTTACTCCTATTAGTACCTGGATTACAGAAAATTTTCCCCGCCCCACTGCCTTTCCCATGCTTTTTACATCTGTATCGTTACATGATCTGTATCCATTATATTTACATGAGCCTCCTGTATACATATTATATCAAAGTGATGTTTTTTCTAAAGTAAGAGAACAAAGATTTCCTTTTCATTTCATGTTTTTTTAGACCTCTGACATTTAGAGACACTATACGCAGTTTCTCCATTGAAACAAAAATTTGCTGTGTCTTTTTTTTCTCCTGTAATATTTCAGTTACCTTCAAATAGCTATGCAAAAAATCACAGTCCAAAATCGCAGTCCGTAATCATTATCAGGGTCGTTTACCGTCAATCCAAGTGATCGTGACACAGTCGCTACTGCCACTGCGCCGCTGTTACCGTACGGAAACTGGTGTCATTCTTAACAGGATCCGGAAGGTCGTCGGTCTCCACGCTTCGTCGTTGCTGCTTCCCCGCTCCCTGCTCTGGACTGGTGTGCTGTCCGGACAGGCGCCGTTTGGTGGGGGTGCTCGACCTGTGACGGGGGGGAGCGGTCAAGGGTGGTGACCAGTGTAGCCTGACGCGTGAGGGGGGCGGCTTCTGTCGTTCCTGCCAACAGACTTAGTGCTGGGTTCTGTTACCTTAGTGTCATGTTTGGCCTCGTTTGTTGGTTTTCTTGGTTTGGGCAGTGGCTGTGTATCTCCGATTTGTTTATCTGCGAGATCACACACTGCATCCCCTCGTTTATGTCCCGGTTTGCCGCACTGTTTACACACAATCTCACCTGAGCATTGAGACGCATGGTGGTTAGGTTTGAGGCATCGGGAACACACAACAGTTTGTCTCTGCCTGTTTTGTTCTTTGTGAAAAAACTTTGCAGAGAATATGTTAATTTTAAACGAATTTATCTAGAGGAGTGGGAGGGACTGTAATGAAAACAAGTCGTCGACCGTTTAAAAACGAGTCAACTTGTGGTCCGCATCCCTTGCTCTCTCCATTTTTATCGCAGATCTTAATTCACATCCAAGTTTTGTGAGGGAATGTTCAATTTCCGATTCTGCAACTGATATTGGAATATTGTCGATCCACAGTTTTGGTTGTAGGTTTCTCCTCACCTGTCTCGCTGCGGAGAATGAAAGGGTTAGTGTTTGAAACCAGAAGAATAGCTCCTCTCAATCCAACCCCCTTCACCAGGATGTCCGTGCGTGCCTCCTTCGTGGCCAGATAATGCGCCAAAGGCCACGTATGTTCTGGGCGCCGAGAATGGAGCCTTGACCGGCAGCACGTTTCGCCCGCCAAACATATTTCCAGAACGGACGGACGGTTCTCGTAGTCGGGAATGTCTTTAGATTTAAGAAACACCGGATTAACCGTTGAAAGAATTTCCGTTATTGTTTCCAGTAGACAGTAGACGGAAGGGAACTCGAAATCGAAATCGAAGCGTAAACGCACAACGTGAAAACAACTGCGTTTGCAAGCGACATAATTCACAAATTCGGCTTGAACAGAGAGCGTGCGATCCGCGTCCTCACTCGACGAATGTCGCTCAGCGAATCAACATCATACTCTGCACATGTTTCAAAAATGATTTTGTCACACACGCATTCGGAAAGGCCTCAACGACAGTTTTCATGGCACGGATGTTCTGTACATAATTTAGGAACATTTCGATAGCACCAAGTATTCTGCACACACGTTTCAGTGACATTTTAAAATTTGTCCATGAAGCCAAAAACGGCGTTGATTCTGCGTTGATAAATTTTGTGTTGATACGTTTTTTTTTTTTTTTTTTTTTTTTTTTTTCTTTTAACTTTTTTTTTTTTTAACTTTTTTTTTAAGGACGTTCTTGTTCATGTTCACACAAATAAAATGGGGAAATTCGACCTGTGTGTGTGTGTGTGTGTGTGTGTGTGTGTGTGTGTGTGTAAACATGCACGCGTACATGTATGTGTATGTATATTCGTGCACGTGTGCCTGTGAATGCCTATCTATCTATCAAATGAGACAAAATGCTAGTTGTGATGAAATGTGTTTTGGGAAAAAATTGAAACAACACTGTGAGGGTGGTGGATAGAAGAACAAGGAAAACATTTGTAGTTTTTCTAATGCTGTGATTTTCTGCTCAAACGTCTGTCTTTTTTTATCTATCAGTTTGTTTGTCTCTCCAAACGCGTTTAATCGTATCTATATTGGCACATACTTCTTTTAAATATCATTTGAGTTTATTCGTTGCAGTTCGTTTCTTATTCATTCATCTATCAGTGCAAAGCTGATGTGCCCCACTGCTCAGTTGGATGGTGTAGCACCACCCATGGTTTATTTTCTCAGTCTGCGAAAGTTTTGTTGAAATTCAAAGTGGATTTTCTAATAGAATTTTACCCAGGGACCCTCTCTTAGTCCCGTACCTTGTTATATGTGCATGTTGCGCCTAGGTTCTTAGTTTGTCGTGTCATTGGGAGGGCCAGCGCGCAGACCAAGAGTTAGGGTCTAATGGGAAGAGGGTAGATAACAATCTGCATCGTGTGAGTTGAATCACAAGCACGGGATTCCATGCCTTCCTGGGCGAGTGCGCCATCATCCACGGCATCTCGAATACTTTTGATCATCAGGATTGATGCTACTAGGGACTTGGTATTTAGCTGTACCCAGAGAAAATGCCGATACCCTTTCAGGCTGGTTGAAAACGAATGTTTTACTGTCCGTTTCCCTGCCATACGATGGGCTCTAAAGAAGCACATTGGTCACACATGAAGATCTCGTCTGTTCCATCTTGTGTACGTTGGACGTTCTTCGTTTGGTTGGGATTATTGGATAGAGTATTTATTTTCATTGGTCTCTTTTGTTGTAACCCCCCCCCCCCCCCCCCCCCCCCCCCCCCCCATGATATTACTCACATCCATTAATTTCACTTCTCCCATTCACAGCCACATTTAGGTTGGTCCTGGCGCAGCCTTAAACCAGCACTATGTCCAATGCCTACACAAGACATTTTATTAGCCCTTTAAAAATGGTCATAGAATTACAAGCGTACGCATCAGAACATA
>JADBJO010021557.1:0-7500 GCA_016801955.1 Conus betulinus
ACGTCCTGTGACATCAGCGCCCGGAAAGGAGTTGATGACCACACAACCCACCATACTACGATGTGACTGGTCGCGTAAAGCTGGAATCAGTTCACAGTTCACTGAACTGGGGAGTCTGTCACGCAGGCAGTCTGGGATACATACAGAATCTTTCGCAGGGGCAGCAAAGACCCACGTGCACGGTCCACTTTGAACCTGCAGAAATACGAGAACATCTCCAAGAAAGACATCCCTCCTGTCCAAGGTAAAAACGTTGTATTAAAGACAGAATATCTTCCCATAAAAGACATCCACTGCACGTCCAGGTTAACCCGTATAAAGACGAGAACATTCTCCATCGAACACAAGTGTGCTGCCTGTGGTGCACCTGTATTTCCTCTTCTATGAAGGGACGAGAACAGCCCATCAAACACAAATGTGCACCTGGTATGTTCCCATCTGCTGTACACATCCGAGACACGGACTCTCACGGCGGATGTAAACAGAATCAAGCCATGGATATGAGATGCTCCACGAATACTGAACTGATACAAATTCATTAATAGCACACTGTTTGTGCGTCATACAGAGATCCAAAGGCCTACTAAACAACATCCACCATGAACTCTTTAAGAAGGAGACGGAGGGGAATGCGAAACAACAAACAAAACATATCTGATAACTGTGGGCAGACTGGACAAGAAATCATTTCCAGATCGCCATGGCACGGCCACACAAACACAAACTGGATTTCAAGCTTCAGTTTCATAAGGAGTTCCCTGGCGTGTTGACTGATCTCATAAACGCTACCACATCTGCTAACTTTTGGGCCACACACTGAGCCATATTATAGTGATGTAATACGAATGAACTGGTGAATCTGCTTCAACTGCTCTTCTGTGGTGGTGCGCAGGGACTCCTAGTGGAGTCAGAAAAAAAAAAGTGGAGACATCCAGAGATTCCTGTACTGACGCAGGTGAGCAAATGCGACTGAGGTTTTCAGAGAAATGACAACGCTGCAGCAAACCCGCTGACACGTCGCAGCCTCACACGGGGCAGTAGTCAATCTGTGGAGTCAAATCACAATGTGTGATTGGATTAATGCTACAAAGACAGAATGGGCTGTCAACCATGAGCGTTCAGATGGCAGACCTAACCAGAATGACAGTCCTAACTAGAATGACAGACCTAACCAGAATTACAGTACCTAACCTAGAATGACAGACCAGTACTAGAATTCCAGACCCCTACCTAGAAATGACACAGACCTAACCAGACTGACATACCTAACTAGAATTACAGACCTACCAGAATGACAGACCTAACCAAATGACAGACCTAACCAGGATGGTAGACCTAACCAGGATTATAAACCTAACCGGATGGTAGAACCTAACCAGGATATGATAACCTAACCAGGATGCAGACCTACCAGATTAACAGACCTGAGCAGGATGACAGACCGGAGCAGGATGACAGACCTGAGCATGATTACAGACCTAACCAGGATGCAGACCTACACCAGGATGGCAGACCTACCAGGATGGCAGACCTAACCATGCTTGACAGACCTGAGCAGGATGAACAGACCTAATCCATGAAGGCAGACCTAACCAGATGGCAGACCTAACCAGGATGGACAGACCTGAGCAGGATGAACAGACCTGAGCAGGATGACAGACCTAACCAGGATGGCGACCTACACCAGGATGACAGACCTAACCCAGGATGACAGACCTGAGTAGGATGTACAGCACCTAACCCAGGATGACAGACCTAGACCAGGATGACAGACCTCAACCAGGATGGCAGACCTAAACCAGGATGTCAGACCTTAGCATGATGGCAGACCTGAGCATGATGACAGACCTGATCAGGATGGCAGACCTGCGCAGGATCGCAGAACCTAACCAGATGACAGACCTGAGTAGGATGACAGACCCTAACCAGGATGCAGACCTGATCAGGATGGCAGACCTAAAGTCCAGATGGCAGACCTAACCATGATGGCAACCTGAGCAGGATTGACAGACTTAGCATGATGTCAGACCTAACCAGGATGCAGACCTAACCAGGATGGCAGACCTTAGCAGGATGACAGACCTAAGCAGATGACAGACCTAAACCAGGATGGCAGACCTAACCAGGATGGCAGAACCTGACCAGGATGGCAGACCTAACCATGATGGAGACCTAACCAGGATGGCAGACTGAGCAGGATGACAGACCCTAACCAGGATGGCAGACCTAACCAGATGGCAGACCTAACCAGGTGGCAGACCTGTGCATGATGGCAGACCTAACCAGGATGGCAGACCTAACCATGGATGGCAGACCTGAGCAGGATGACAGACCTGAGCAGGATGGCAGACCTGAGCAGGATGGCAGACCTAACCAGGATGACAGACCTGAGTAGATGACAGACCTAACCAGGATGGCAGACCTAACCAGGATGGCAGACCTGAGCAGGATGACAGACCTAACCAGTGATGGCAGACCTAACCAGGATGGTATACCTAACCAGATGAATGACAGACCTAACCAGGATGGCAGACCTGAGCAGGATGACAGACCTAACCAGGATGACAGACCTGAGTAGGATGACAGACCTGAGTATGATGACAGACCTAACCAGGATGACAGAAGTAATCAGGATGGCAGACCTAACCAGAATGGCAGACCTAACCAGGACAGTAGAGTTAGCTTGGACAGCAGACTTGTCAGGGGTGGTAGATTTAGCCAGCATGGCCTCAGCTTTATTGTTAGAGGTCCCGCCGATGATGTATACTCCATGGCCAAACACAGGATGGTGATGGGGAAAGGGCCAAACGGATGGTAAAGCCCTGGAGGTGTCAGTGAAATTACCTTCTCCAGCACAGACCACTCCCACAGCTTCATTACGTTGACAGTTATGACTTCCCCACTGAGCCCGAGTGCAGAACATGAGGTTCGATTCTGTTCCCAGGCAGCTGACGTCATCCAGGTACATCGTCCCTGACCCCACTCCAAAAGGTGCTTTGAGGCGAGCCTGCGGGATTCGCGCGCGCGCGCGCGCGCGCGCGCGCACGCACCGCACGCACGCACGCACGCACGCACGCACGCACGCACGCACGCACGCACTCACACACACACACACACACACCACACACACATATACACACACGAACATACACACACACACACACACACACACACACACACACACACACACACACACGCACGCACACACACGCACACGCACACACACACACACACACACACCCACACACACACACACACCACACACACACATACGGTGTACTTTAACTGAATTACATTGTTCTCATTAACAAAGGGAGAATGTATGCATGCAGCCTCTCATGCGCAAACGTAGTATCGGCAATCCTCACACACCAGTGTGGCGGTCACGCTGATCACTTACAGAAAGGGATAGTTTCACACCAGAGTGGCCAGTAGTCCCACAACTTACAGAGAGGGATAGTTAGTAACACAACTTACAGAGAGGGATAGCAAGTGTCACAACTGACAGAGAGGGATAGTTAGTTACACTGCTTACAGAGAGGGATAGTTAGTAACACAACTTACAGAGAAGGACAGTTGGCAACACACTTACTGAGAGAGATAGTTGGCAACACAACTTACAGTGTGGAATAGTTAGTAACACAACTTACAGTGTGGAATAGTTAGTAACACAACTTACAGAGAGGAATAGTTGGTAACACAACTTGCAGAGAGCGACAGTTGGTAACACAACTTACAAAGAGGGATAGCTAGTAACACAACTTACGGAGAAGGATAGCAAGTTTCACAATAGACAGAGAGGATAGTTTAGTAACACAACTTACAGAGAGGGATAGCAAGTCTCACAACTGACGGAGAGGGATTGTTAGTAACACAACTTACAAAGAGGGATAGTCGGTAACACAACTTACCAAGAGGGATAGTTGGTAACACAACTTACACAGAGGGATAGTAACACAACTTACAGAGAGGGATAGCAAGTTTCACAATTGACAGAGAGGGATAGTTAATAACACAACTTACAAAGAGGATAGTTGGCAACACAACTTACAGAGAGGGATAATTAGTAACACAACTTACAAAGAGGGATAGTAAGTCACACAACTTACAGAGAGGGATAGCAACTCTCACAACTGACAGAGAGGGATAGTTAGTTAAAATACTTTCTGAGAGGGATAGTTCTACTTACAGAGAGGGATGGTAGGTCTCGCAAATTACAGGGAGAGATAGCAAGTCTCACAACTTACAGAGAGGGATAGTAAGTCTCACAACTTACAGATAGGGATAGTAAGTCTTTTAAAACTTACAATAGAGGGATAGTAAGTCTTACAACTTACAAGAGTGATAATAAGTTATACAACTTACAATAAAGGGAAGGGATATTAAGTGTCACAACTTACAGAGAGGGACAGTAAGTCTTAACAACTTACAGAGAAAGACCAAGTCCCACAGCTTACAGAGATGAATAGTAAGTCTCATGAATTACACAGAGGGATAGTAAGTTTCACACCTTACAGAGGGACAGTAAGTCTTACAACTTAGAGAGAGTGATAGTAAGTCTTACTACTTACAGAGAGGTATAGTAAGTCTCATGAATTACACAGAGGGATATAGTAAGTCTCACAATTTACACAGTGATAGTAAGTCTCTCACACTTACAGAGAGGGACGTTAAGTCTCACACTTAAAGAGAGGGACAATACGTTTTCATGACTTACAAAGAGGGATAGTCAAAAACTTACAGAGATGGATAGTAAGTCTCTCAACTTAGAGAGAGGGATAGTAAGTGTCATATCTTACAGCAGGGATAGTAAGTCTCACAACTTAGAGATATAGGAATAGTTTCAGACTGTTGTGGCCTTTAGTCTCCAGACTTCCAGTGAGAGATACTTTCAGAGCAGTGTGACCAATGATCTCACAATCTACAGGCATGGATAGTTTCAGTGGAAAGTTGACAAAATAGTTTTTCAGAAAGCACACCCACAGCCACAGCCACACTCACACCCACCCACCCCACCCACACCCCACACCACGCACATGCGCGCGCGCACATCACACACACACCACACATACACACACACACACACACACACACACACACACACACACACACACACGCACACACACACACGCATGCTTACACTGGCGTAAGTAGATGACAATAATGAGCTGGGCACTCTACATTTCTTACTGTTCCGTTGGAGCCGAAGTGAAGCTGACGACACACGACCGTGGCGGCATTGTCATCAAAGCCATCATCACACACGATGCCCCAGTCACTGCCATTCCGGCGGACTTCCAGCCGTCCTGCTCTCGCCGTGGGTCCGTCCACTAAACGTACCTGTAGCTCTGCAGAGACACAGAGACACAAACACAGTAGTACACACATGTATGCTCCTAACAATCCAGTGTGTGCACACACACAAACGCGCGAGCGTACGCAACATGCGTGTGGGCACGTGTACATATATTTGCATAAACGCGCGCGCGCGTGCTCACACACACACACACACACACACACACACCACACACACACACACACACACACACACACACGTGCGCTCGCGCACGTGCGCTCGCGCGCGCGCGCGCGCGCGCACACACACACACACACACACACACACACACACACACACACACACACACACACATGCCACGCGCAGGCGCGCGCGCGCTGCCCCCCTCCCCCACAACACACCACCCACACACACACACACACACACACACACACACACACAGGTGCGCGCGCGCTCACACACACACAGCGCGCGCGCGTTTGCACGCACGCACACACACACACACACCACACGCACACACGCACGCACGCACGCACGCACATACACACACACACACACACACACACACACACACACACACACACACACACATACGCACCGCCGCACGCACGCACGTACGCACGCACGCACGCACGCGCACCGACGCACGCACGCACACGCTGCCATACGCATCGGAAAAATTCCTTTTGTGCACTTTAAATCGGCAGACCTGCTCTTCAGATGATCGACATTCTTTCTTTTTTTTTTTTTTTTTTTTTTTTTTTTAAGTTTCAGAAGAACTGTGACTGGAGTGATTGCAAACTCAGCTATACAGGATGCTTGCTCCTCAGTGATCCGTTTCCTTTCTTAATAGTGATTTATACTCCTAGGGAAAAGAAGAGACTGCCTCTCACTTGGGCGGAATCAGTGGACTAGCTAAGATGAGAGAGAGAGAGAGAGAGAGAGAGAGAGAGAGAGAGAGAGAGAGAGAGAGAGAGAGAGAGAGAGAGATTAGCTGAGAGGAAAAGAAGAGATAAAAGAAGTATGAATCACAGAATCACAGAAATGTTTGGCTATAGCGGAAAGTCTTTTGCCCTCATTACTAGTGTCCATTAATATGCTTTTGGATCAGTACATAGTGACTGTCCCTTGGTTAAATCAGGCATAGTGTATACTACATTTATTACCACTTCAGTAAAGATTTAAATCAATGGAAAATACTTGGTCCTTAAAGGTTTTGTCAATTTCATTTTTGAAGGCGTTAACTGGTGATGCATTAATGGTATCATATGGAAGGTTGTTCCACAGATTAATAATACGATTATTTAAAAAAAAAACAAAAAAAAACTAGTTAGTTACAAAGTTGGGCTTTTCAAGTTCGAAGTTGTGCCCTCGAATCTTGTCGTAAATAGCCAAGGTGAACAGGGAAAGAGGTAGTGCATGGATCATAACTATTGTGCATGATCTTAAATACTTCGATGAGATCACCTCTTGGTCGCCTGAATTCTAGGCTGGGCAACCTGAGTAGAGCCATACGCTCCTCGTAACCGAGATCTCCAGTACCAGTTATACACTTGGTAAATCTACGTTGAACGCCTTCAGTCATATTTGTGTACTTTTTTAAAGTAGGGGCACCATACTGAGTTCCCGTTTTTCAAGAATAGGCCTAACTAACGCTTTGAGTAATTGAACCATTATTTCAGGAGACTTATTTGTAATAGTTCTCAAAAGCAGACCAGAAATTTGATTTCCTTATGTGAATCAAAACTTAATTCTGGGTCCATGGTGACCCCCAGATCCTTTTCAGCGACTGTACTGTCCAGTACACGTATTAAACCATTCTCTTTTATTACGTATTCATAATGTGGATTGTTCTTTCCAAGGTGGAGTACTTTACATTTCTCACCATTAAATTGCAACAGCTAGGTATTTATCCATTCAACCAGTTTTATGCATACACATTTGTAAATGATCTCTGTCATCAGTATTTCGAATTGCTGAGTAAACCTTGGTATCATCTGCAAAAATTTTGACATCACAATATACCTCTCCAGGCATGTCATTTATAAAGTATATACACAGCGTTGGTTCCAGGACACTACCTTGTGGTACATCACTTGTCACCCTTACCTTCGATGAACGGATGCCACTGACACTTACGAACTGGGATCTTTCATTTAAAAAATCACTTATCCATATGATAAAAGCTTTCCTTGTATACCATA
>JADBJO010021557.1:12500-29339 GCA_016801955.1 Conus betulinus
ACACACACACACACACACACACACACACAACACACACACACACACACACACACACCACACACACACACACACACACACACACACACACACACACACATCGTTACCCAACAGGCATATCAGTCAATATTGATGTTTGTCCTATATGCAGTCATCCACTAACAATGCCTTTCTACACGACGTTCCATGATTCATGGTGTGCAACAGCTGTGACATCCTTAACATGGAAGTGGCTTTACAGGACAGAGTGCATGATGGGAAGTGCAGAACAGACCTTCTGGAATGGTGTCAGTGTTGGTGTGACGTCCTGAACATGGAAGTGGCTTTACTGGACAGAGTGCATGGTGGGAAGTGCAGAACAGACCTTCTGGATGGTGTCAGTGTTGGTGTGACGTCCCTGAACATGGAAGTGGGCTTTTACAGGACAGAGTGCACGATGGCAAGTGCAGAACAGACCTGGAATGATGTCAAAGTATTGGTGTGACGTCCTGAACATGGAAGTGGGCTTTACAGGACAGAGTGCACGATGGCAAGTGCAGAACAGACCTTCTGGAATGGTGTCAGTGTTGGTGTGACGTCCTGAACATGGAAGTGGGCTTTACAGGACAGAGTGCACGATGGCAAGTGCAGAACAGACCTTCTGGAATGATGTCAGTGTTGGTGTGACATCCTGAACATGGAAGTGGGCTTTACAGGACAGAGTGCACGATGGCAAGTGCAGAACAGACCTTCTGGAATGGTGTCAGTGTTGGTGTGACGTCCTGAACATGGAAGTGGCTTTACAGGACAGAGTGCATGATGGGAAGTGCAGAACAGACCTTCTGGAATGGTGTCAGTGTTGGTGTGACGTCCTGAACATGGAAGTGGGCTTTACAGGACAGAGTGCATGATGGGAGTGCAGAACAGACCTTCTGGAATGGTGTCAGTGTTGTGTGACGTCGGTCCTGAACATGGAAGTGGGCTTTACAGGACAGAGTGCATGATGGCAAGTGCAGAGCAGACCTGGAATGATGTCAAAGTGTTGGTGTGACGTCCTGAACATGGAAGTGGGCTTTACAGGACAGAGTGCATGATGGGAAGTGCAGAACAGACCTGCTGGAATGATGTCACAGTGGGGTGACAGCAGGCAGACATTGAAACATACCAGGAGAAATAGAGAACGTCTGAACAGCCACATGAGACTCTGAGAAATGTAGCATACGAACCTGTGAGAAATGTGGCATGAGACTGTGAGAAATGTGGCATGAGACTGTGAGAAATGTGGCATGGGACTGTGAGAAATGTGGCCTGAAACTCTGTGAGAAATGTGGCATAAGACTCCGTGAGAATGTGTGGCCTGAGACTGTGAGAAATGTGGCCTGAGACTCATGTGAGAAATGTGTCATGAGACTGTGAGAAATGTGCATGACACTGAGAAACGTGGCCTGAGACTCTGTGAAGATGTGGCATGAGAAATATGGCATAAGACTTTGTGAGAAATGTGGCCTGAGACTGTGAGAAATGTGGCATGAGATTCTGTGAGAAATATGGTATGAGACTGTGAGAAATGTGGCATGACACTGTGAGAAATGTGGTATGAGACTGTGAGAAATGTGACATGAGACTGTGAGAAATGTGGCCCGAGACTCTGTGAGAAATGTGGCCTGAGACTGTGAGAAATGTGGCCTGAGACTGTGAGAAATGTGGCATGACACTGTGAGAAATGTGGCATGACACTGTGAGAAATGTGGCACGAGACTCTGTGAGAAATGTGACATGAGACTGTGAGAAATGTTGCCCGAGACTGTGAGAAATGTGGCCTGAGACTGTGGGAAATGTGGCATAAGACTGTGAGAAATGTGGCATGACACTGTGAGAAATGCGGCATGACACTGTGACAAATGTGCATAAAAATGTGAAATGTGGCCTGAGACTGTGGTTTATCAAACAGCCTGATCATGATGACAGCACCGTGCCATATGAAGAAAAACGAATCTCACATCTACAAGACTGATGAGTATGCCAGTGTACCAGCAGCTCTAGGGAGTCTGTCTTCCAAGCCACAGTCCTCGCCATTGAGGATAAAGTAAGGAGGCTGGAAACTCATCATGAACACATGAACACAGCTCTTGAAGAGGCCCACAGCCTTCAAGGCCATGGCAGAAACAGATGTACAGATTTTTCATCCTGACCTATCGAGAGGAACCAAAGTCAAATTGATAAGTTTTTTTTTTTTTTAAAACTGAGAACACATGCCCGATACAAGCACCTGCCACATGCCAGCTGAGACATCCAGGTTTAGAAGCACGGCTGGCGAAGAACGTGACAGCAGAAGGCCACATGGGAGTAATGACCAACAGCCGAAGAAAGTCCAGTAACTGACCCAAACAGTCCAGCCAGTAAGTCACCTACAGCTGAACAATGTCTATTGACTGACCCAGATAGCCCCCAAAGTCACCACTTCATCACTAACAGCTGAAGAAGGTAGCTGACTGACCCCAACAGTCCAAGTAACCAGTTTACCAACAGCTCAAAACCGTCCCTGAATGACCCAGATTGTCCAACTTTTAACCATTCCACCAACAGCTGAAACGGTGAATCTCTCTCTCTCTCTCTCTCTCTCTCTCTCTCTCTCTCTCTCTCTCTCTCTCTCTCTCTCTCTCTCTCTCTCTCACACCACACACACACACACACACACACACACACACACACACACACACACCACACACGCACGCACGCACACGCACGCATACACATCATTCCAACATGTACATTGGAAGGTCTATACAGATGTAGTAGAAGTCTATGCAGATGTAGTAGAGATCTATACAGATGTAGTAGAAGTTTATACGGATGTAGTAGCCCATTGATTGACTACGTAGCCTCTCTATATACTGAATTGAAGTACCTTGCATTTCTTGTATGTACCGTAAGATCTGTTTTCAGAAGTGGACATAGTAGAGTCAATAAAGCTAAATAATTGTGACTTGATGGTTACGTGTTAATCTGAATAAAATCATTGAAGCAGGGGTTCTATCTTATAATGTTTCTATCACACAAGCAAGCAAGCAAGCAAGCAAGTAATGAAAATAAAAGCAAGTATGCGAAAAGACGCATAAAAAAGTCTCTCTCCTTGCATACACATACATACATACATACATACATACATACATACATAATACATACATACATACACGTATGCATGCATACACATACATACATACATACATACATACATACATACATGCATACATACATACATGCATACATGCATACACACACACACACACACACACACACACACACACACACACACACACACACACACACACACACACACAACACACATACACACACACATATGCCTGGTATGTCGACTGTACACTGTTCAAGTTTCACAGGCATACAGCAGAGATGGCAATACAACTGCAGACTTTCTCCCCATCTTTCCCACACCTTGTCTTGGAGTCTGCCAAAGATGCACTAGCCCTAGCAATCCTAAAATGCAACTTCGTTGATGCTGGCAGTTCATGATAACGTGCTACCAAGGTAGACAAACCTAGCTGCCACTGTAAGTTCTGGCCATTGACTGTGATGTTGGGCTCTATGTAGGGGGTTGCAGGAAGTTGCTGATGCAGTACTTCAGTCTTCTTCATGCTGATTGTGAGACTGAAGTTGTCACAGGCTTTGGCAAACCGGTCCATACTCTCTTGCATGTCAGACTGTGTGGCAGCATTCACTGTGCAGTCATGGGCGAAGAGAAAGTCACAGGCAGTGTCTTCCAGGACTTTGGTTCTGGCTTGTAGCCCTCTCAAGTTGAAGGGTTTTCTATCAGTCGGGTATTTAAAGCCAGCTCCGATGTCACCATATCGGAAAACATCCATCAGCATGGCAGAAAACATTATACTACAGAGGGTGAGGGCTAGCACACAGCCCTGCTTGAAGCCATTTGAAACAGGGAATGGCTGTAAGTACTCTCCATCATCCTGCACTCTTGCCTGCATGCTGTCATGGAATTGTTTGACCAATGAATTGTATTTTTGAAGGGCATCAAAACTTGACCATAATCTTCCACAACTCTTCACGGCAGACAGTGTTGACATGCCTTGGTCACGTCCACAAATGGGAGTAGAAGCTGACATTCTGCTCCTGACATTTCCCTTGTAGTTGTCGTGCAGTGAAAATCATGTCCACAGTGCTGCGACCTCTCCTCAATCCGGATTGGCCCTCAGGTAGCATGCCTTGCTCCATGTGCTGGTTGAGATGGTTGAGTAGGATTCTGGTCAGAACCTTTCTGGAGATGGAGAGCAATGAGATGCCACAGTAGTCGTCACATATTTTTCCAGCTTCCTTTCTGCTGTAGGGGCGTCTTTGGATTCTTGCGGAAGTTTCTCTTGCTTTCACCTGGACTGATTAACTCAGTGATTTTTGTTTGGAAGGTCTTCAAGGGTATAGTCAATTGGGACTTGAGGCAGTCTTGCGATTGCTACGTCATTAATTAAGATGGGCTGTTGAGGACACTCTAAAGTGTCTGGCTCAGTGCTTAAGGATCTTATCCTTGTCAGTAACCACTCTATTCCCATCAGCACTGAGGAGAGGGGTCGATCCGACGTTGTGGGACCAAAAATAGTCTTAGGCGCACTGTAAAAGTTCTTCATGTCATTATCATCGGCAAAAGACTGGATCTCTTCAGCCTTCTCATTCAGTCATACATCCTGCTTTTTACGCAGCTCAGGCTGTGCAGTCATTTTGGCAATGTTGAATGCAGCTTGCTTGGAAACAGGGTTAGGATCGTTGAGGTGGGTTCTGTGGAGTCTGTGTTTCTCATCCACCAATGTGTGGATGCCATCATTATTTTCGTAGAACCAGTCCAGATGCTTTCGTGTGATGGGACCCACCATTTCTGAGGCAGCAGCATAGACTTTATCGCCAAATATCTCCCAGTCTGTCACAACATCATGGAACTGAACCTTGAGGGCTTCAATTTGCTGTCCAGTTCTTGCACCAATCTCTGTCTAACGAGATCACATTTAAGCCTGGAGACATTCAGTTGCTTTGGCACCTTTTATTCCTTGTGGTCTTCTGGGTGGCTGTATCTTGACGTTTTGCGTAAAGATCAGCATGGCGTGGTCGGTCCAGCACTGTGCACCACACATGGCTTTGGTAACTCTGACATCTTGCCTGTCCCTTTGCCTGACGATGACATAATGCAGCAGATGCCAGTGCATGGAGCGAGGGTACATCCACGTTGTCTTGACGTTGTCTTGACGTTGTCTTGACGTTGTCTTGACGTTGTCTTGACGTTGTTTTGTTACGATTAGGAAGGCGAAAAAAACCGAATGGTGATGAGAAGGTCATGTACAGCACAGGTTTCCAGCAGTAGACGGCCATTGCTGTTGCAGCTGCCAACGCCATTTCCCCTAAAACTCCATCCCAAAACGTCTGATCTGTGCTGTCTCTGGCGTTAAAATGACCAAGGATGATGAGTTTATCTGCTCTGGGTATGGAAGAGAGCCGCTCTGTTTCAGATTCTCATACAATCCTTCTTCCACCTCCTCAGGGTTTGTCGTAGTGGGGGTGTAGGGGCTGACTACAGTGGATACTGCTTTCAGGGTTTGTCGTAGTGGGGGTGTAGGGGCTGACTACAGTGGCATACTGCTTTCAGGGTTTTGTCGCAGTGGGGGTGTAGGGGCTGACTACAGTGGCATACTGCTTTCAGGGTTTGTCGCAGTGGGGGTGTAGGGGGCTGACTACAGTGGCATACCGTTTTCCTGGGAGTGGAAGTCGGACAGACATCAGGCGATCGTTGATGCCCTTGGGTGGCACTGCCATGCTTGGTGATCAGGTTGGATTTGATGGTGAATCCAACTTCTGCCTCACGGCGCTCCTCATGTTTGCATCCGATCCAGAACAATGTGTGCCCTGCATGTACCTCTGTCAGTTGGCCTTCCTCTGCAAGCCGAGTCTCACTGAGGGCAGCAGTCTGCACTCTATATCTTGCCAGCTGTCTGGCCATCAGAGTAGTCCTCCTCTCTGATCTGTCAGTTCCAGCCCAGTCCATTAAAGTGCGCACATTCCACGAGCCTGGAGCCAGCCGTGTCATCTTTGTAGATTTTCTTGATGTCTTTTTACCGCTTAAGTGGGATCCCCGGCAGCCTTGGCATGCTGGCCAGAGTGTGGGTGAAGCAGGCAATGTTGGAGGCACCTTGCTGGCCAGGGTGTGGGTGAAGCAGGCAATGTTGGAGGCACCTTACTGGCCAGGGTGTGGGTGAAGCAGGCAATGTCTGAGGCACCTTGCTGGCCAGGGTGTGGGTGAAGCAGGCAATGTCTGAGGCACCTTGCTGGCCAGGGTGTGGGGGTGAAGCAGGCAATGTCTGAGGCACCATGCTGGCCAGGGTGTGGGTGAAGCAGGCAATGTCTGAGGCACCATGCTGGCCAGGGTGTGGGTGAAGCAGGCAATGTCTGAGGCACCTTACTGGCCAGGGTGTGGGTGAAGCAGGCAATGTCTGAGGCACCTTGCTGGCCAGGGTGTGGGTGAAGCAGGCAATGTTGGAGGCACCTTACTGGCCAGGGTGTGGGTGAAGCAGGCAATGTTGGGAGGCACCATGCTGGCCAGGGTGTGGGTGAAGCAGGCAATGTTGGAGGCACCTTGCTGGCCAGGGTGTGGGTGAAGCAGGCAATGTTGGAGGCACCTTGCTGGCCAGGGTGTGGGTGAAGCAGGCAATGTCTGAGGCACCTTGCTGGCCAGGGTGTGGGTGAAGCAGGCAATGTTGGAGGCACCTTGCTGGCCAGGGTGTGGGTGAAGCAGGCAATGTCTGAGGCACCTTGCTGGCCAGGGTGTGGGTGAAGCAGGCAATGTTGGAGGCACCTTACTGGCCAGGGTGTGGGTGAAGCAGGCAATGTTGGAGGCACCATGCTGGCCAGGGTGTGGGTGAAGCAGGCAATGTTGGAGGCACCTTGCTGGCCAGGGTGTGGGTGAAGCAGGCAATGTTGGAGGCGCCTTTTCTAACCCCTTCCCTTGGACTATGGGGGTGGGGGAGGAGAGGGAGCAGTGCAGTCCTAAATAGGGCTGCTCCGTCGCTCAGGTGGCTGCCCGATTCCAGTGCTGCTTCTTTCACTGAAAAGTGACCCTGAGGCTTAAACCGCCTACGTGTCAGGTTGTGACTGCGGCTGCCAGTGTATCCACACCTGTCGCTTCGCCACATCCCCTTCACCGCAGGGCATGAAGAAGAGTGATGAAGATGAGTGGTGAGGTGATAGAAGTGAAGTGGTGACTTGTGCATGAGTTGGATTAAAATGAGGAAAAGGTTTTCAGGGTCGTTAGCCTCACTCACTCGTCCCAGCTCATCTGAACCCAGTGGCAGGACTACGTCAAGATGGCTGGAGATGAGTCGAGATGCGGTAGATGGTCAGCAGTGTCCTTCGTGTCTCACTGAGCCCTGTTCAATTCCAAAGGCTCTGCTGGACCCACTGTCTTGCCCTTAGAACCATCTAGCGATTTCCTCCTCGCAGTCTGCCGATATCAGTCTTCACATGCATGGGTAGACAAGATTAGATAGATAGATAGATAGATAGATAGATAGATAGATAGATAGATAGATAGATAGATAGATAGATAGATAGATAGATAGATAGATAGATAGATAGATAGATAGATAGATAGATAGATAGGTTAGATAGATAGATAGATAGATAGATAGATAGATAGATAGATAGATAGATAGATAGATATCAGAGGTGAAAGTTCTTAGTCATTTATTTCCTTCAAGACAATTAAAAATAGATAAGTGTGGAACTCGGATCAGTTAATGACATTTGTAAGTCACTACTGTTACCCAGCACAAAAAAAGAGCTTACAATTCCCCCTTCACTAAAGTTCAGCTGACGACACACCACCCTGGCATCATTACTGTCGAAGTCATCATCACACACGGTGCCCCAGTCACTGCCAGCCCGGCGGACTTCCAGACGACCCTCCCTCTCATCGGGCCCGTCCGCTAAACGTACCTGAAGGTCTGTAGGGACAAACAGGGCCAGGCTCATCAAAGTCAGCACATATCAGCGGCCATAGTAATACATTTTGGCTCAAAGAGAATTTTTGTTGACTGACTAATTGATAGACTAACACTGTTCACTCCCAAGGATAAAAAAATACGTAAAACTAATTCTTTTGCTATCTTGACCTGGCCCCTAAATTACAATCTGAAATCGTCTCTCTCAATCACACACACACACACACACACACACACACACACACACACACACAACACACACACACACGGGCACACACACACACACACACACACACACACACACACACACACACACACACACACACACACACACACTTGCGTAAGAAGCATTAGTCACCAAAAGTGTATCATCAGCATAGCATAAGGAGGAATGAACAGTGATTATGAGGCAGTTATGTTCAAGTACAGAAGCATATATACATATTCAACACTCTTGTCTACTAAGCGAGAGTGGTTTTCAAAGCAGTGAAGAAGAAGAAGAAGAAGAAGAAGAAGAAGAAGAAGAGAGAGAGAGAGAGAGAGAGAGAGAGAGAGAGAGAGAGAGAGAGAGAGAGAGAGAGAGAGAGATGTGAAAAACTCAAACAAGCAAGCAAGGACAATAACGCTTTCATGAAACACCAGATCAAGCTCCTGTATGCAGTGATATATCCCATCCTCCCATAAGCTTTCCAGAAATTGATCCTCACAGTGGATCTGGAAAGAAGAATCCACAAGAGGTGCAGGTGACACCTTGACACATAGCGCACGGCATACACTGTTTATGACCCGTCAACATACAGCACATGGCATACACTGTATATGACCAGTCAACATACAGCACATGGCATACACTGTATATGACCAGTCAACATACAGCACATGGCATACACTGTATATGACCAGTCAACATACAGCACATGGCATACAACTTTATATGATCAGTCAACATACAGCACATAGCATACACTGTACATGACCAGTCAACATACAGCACATAGCATACGCTGTACATGACCAGTCAACAAAGCAACATACAGCACATGGGATGCACTGTGTATAACAGACAGCTACGCAGCTATGGCCATGTCAGAAGATCGACTGACGTCAGTACAGAACAGGAAACTACACTGCTATGGCCATGTCAGAAGATCCAGTGACTTTGAAAAAAAGAAAAAGCTTATAGATGTGTTAACTAAGGACTGAGCACACTGCACAATGAACAGGGGAAGGACTGACCATACTGCGCAATGAACAGGGAAGAAGGACTGACATAAATGCACAATGAACAGGGGAAGGACTGACTACATTGCACAATGATCAGGGGAAGGACTGACCACATTGCACAATGAACAGGGGAAGGACCGACCACACTCCACAATGAACAGGGGAAGAAGGACTGACATAAATGCACAATGAACAGGGAAGGACTGACCACATTGAACAATGAACAGGGAAAGGACTGATCACACTGCACAATGAACAGAGGAAGGACTGAGCACACTGCACAATGAACAGGGGAAGGACTGAGCACACTGCACAATGAACAGGGGAAGGACTGACCACACTGCACAATGAACAGGGGAAGGACTGATCACACTGCACAATGAACAGGGGAAGGACTGAGCACACTGCACAATGAACAGGGGAAGGACTGAGCACACTGCACAATGAACAGGGGAAGGACTGAGCACACTGCACAATGAACAGGGGAAGGACTGAGCACACTGCACAATGAACAGGGGAAGGACTGATCACACTGCACAATGAACAGGGGAAGGACTGACCACACTGCACAATGAACAGGGGAAGCAGTTGCTGAGACTCAGGCTGTGGCCTACAACAGACAGAACAGGAGGAACCTGCTGAAACTGTTCTTCACCGTGCTGCCCCAGTGACGGAGTTAAGAAAGAAGACGAAGACCAGGGTACGTAAAGGACTGTGGAACTCTTGCTGGCATGGCACTGGAAGCAGTTCCTGCATGCCCTTCCATCAGTCTTGCCAATGATTCAGTGACCCATACAAGACTCCATATACAGAAACACTTGCAGCTACACACTGGCTTGGCAGGTCAGTCAGTATCTCATGTTAATACCGCTATCAACGTCCATTTTGAAATGATTCCAGTCACTATTATTTCCCTAGGAACGACTTGCCTCATTCTATAACAAAACAACAACACAGTGTTTTTCTATCCATGTTGAGACGTGGATGTGTTTGTAATTGTGTGGTGTTATCATTTTCACATCCACAGTTTTTGTGGTGCAGTGGTTAGTGTAGTGGACTTTCAACCTGTGAGGTCATGGTCGATTCCTATCAGCATCATTTATTTGTGGAATATTACACCCTGACCGGCTCCCCCTCAGAATGAGGTGTGCAATGATCACAAGACTCGAACCAGAAACTTGGGTTTTATCTGCTACAAGGTGCATCTCTGAAAGCGTTAATCTCATTTCCTGATCAGCACTGCAGGTGTCTGCATCTCTCCAGTCTGGTTGACGCTGGTTGAGGCATAGAGTGAAGCACTATCAATTCTTTTTGACCAGAATGGAGTTCCACTGAATCATCTCCGTCACACTCATCCTCAGTGATCAGCATTGATAACATGTCTTACCTTCTGTGATCTTACAAATATGAGACAGCAAAATCAATAAATGTACAAATAAATAAATGAATGATAACGAATGAATAATAAATAAACAAATAGATGTATGAATTAATAAATGATAACAAAATTAATCAACTGTCTGTTTGGTTGATTAATTCATCAATTAATTAATCAATCGACTTCTCCATCCCCACTCACTCACTTACTTCCTCAATCAATCAATAAAAAAAAAGGAACAAAAGAGAACAAGTCAGGCTAGATTCTCTCTCTCTCTCTCTCTCACACACACACACACACACACACACACACGCGCGCGCGCGCGCGCACGCACGCACGCACGCACACACACACGCGCGCGCGCGCGCGCATACAGAGAGAGAGAGAGAGAGAGAGAGAGTGAGAGAGAGAGAGAGAGAGAGAGGAGAGAGAGAGAGAGAGAGTCTTACCGATAGAAGTCCATTCAGCAGTCAGGACCACCATATGATTAATCTGTAAAAGGTCAAATAGGTCAGGTCAGGCTGTAAGTCCATACCAGCGAGTGCCATTCTTTAGTGCGGCAGATCTAGGTGTCTTTGTCTAAGCATGTGTAGCCAAATAGTTAGAGAGGCCACACACCACAATTAGGATGTGCCACCAAATCACTATATAATCCATGTAAGCATTTTGAGGCCTGCCTTATGTTTGACCAGCATTTGATGTCAAACTGATAACTGACCAAAAGAACAGCTCCCCACCAATCACATCACTCACCTGTACAACTTCCACCTACGACATCATATAAAATATTCAAATACGTGACCTTCCCCTCAGCTGACTGCACATTTCAGGCCTTCACCCTCATCCGTGACCCTATCTTTGCGCCAGGTGGTAATCCCCAAATAGTCCCATTCCTTTGATTTTAAAAAATAGATCTGCTTGGAACCACCTGCTCGTACCTTGATGGCCGTATGAAAGAAAACGAGGAGAATCAACGTCCAGACACAAAGAAAATGATCAAATCTATCTGACTGCGCTCGTCTATAAATACTCGACTTTTAGGTATGCAGTCTGTACACAAGTTTTCTCTGACTCTTTTGAAGAAACAATGCCCACATGAAAAAACTGCCATCGATTTCCGACTCAGCTGCACAGAGTACATGGCACCGACACAGTAAGACCGAGTCTGTGAGTTCTTCGACAGAACCTACTACTGGCTCTGTGATAGCAAGTAACAACCCATTTGCAATGTTTGCCTGCATTCTGATGGCACTGCTGTTGAACCACTTATCAACAACCTTTTACGGACATTTCTACGCACAGTGTGGTCATGATAAGTGCAGGCTAGAAAGAATGTATTCAGGGTACTATAACTTACTTTTCATCCCATTCTTTTTTTAACTTTTGATTCGAAGTACACCCCTAAAAAGTCACTTTTTCATGATGAAGTCAGTTTGAAATTCTGACAATTCTTGGAATCACTCCCCAGTGACAGAGAAAAGATGTGACAAAATAGCCTCTCCACCTGTCTACACATTAGCGGCCAGATTGGTGCAGAGAGAAAAGATGTGACAAAAATAGCCTCTCCACCTGTCTACACATTAGCGGCCAGATTGGTGCAGAGAAAAGATGTGACAAAATAGCCTCTCCACCTGTCTACACATTAGCGGCCAGATTGGTGCAGAGAAAGATGTGACAAAAATAGCCTCTCCACCTGTCTACACATTAGCGGCCAGATTGGTGCAGAGAAAAGATGTGACAAAATAGCCTCTCCACCTGTCTACACATTAGCGGCCAGATTGGTGCAGAGAAAAGATGTGACAAAATAGCCTCTCCACCTGTCTACACATTAGCGGCCAGATTGGTGCAGAGAAAAGATGTGACAAAATAGCCTCTCCACCTGTCTACACATTAGCGGCCAGATTGGTGCAGAGAAAAGATGTGACAAAATAGCCTCTCCACCTGTCTACACATTAGCGGCCAGATTGGTGCAGAGAAAAGATGTGACAAAATGGCCTCCCCACCTGTCTACAACATTAGCGGCCAGATTGGTGCAGAGAAAAGATGTGACAAAATAGCCTCCCCACCTGCCTACACATTAGCGGCCAGATTGGTGCAGAGAAAAGATGTGACAAAATAGCCTCTCCACCTGTCTACACATTAGCGGCCAGATTGGTGCAGAGAAAAGATGTGACAAAATAGCCTCTCCACCTGTCTACACATTAGCGGCCAGATTGGTGCAGAGAAAAGATGTGACAAAATGGCCTCCCCACCTGTCTACACATTAGCGGCCAGATTGGTGCAGAGAAAAGATGTGACAAAATAGCCTTCCCACCTGCCTACACATTAGCGGCCAGATTGGTGCAGAGAAAAGATGTGACAAAATAGCCTCTCCACCTGTCTACACATTACCGGCCAGATTGGTGCAGAGAAAAGATGTGACAAAATAGCCTCTCCACCTGTCTACACATTAGCGGCCAGATTGGTGCAGAGAAAAGATGTGACAAAATAGCCTCTCCACCTGTCTACACATTAGCGGCCAGATTGGGTGCAGAGAAAAAGATGTGAAAAATAGCCTCTCCACCTGTCTACACATTAGCGGCCAGATTGGTGCAGAGAAAAGATGTGACAAAATAGCCTCTCCACCTGTCTACACATTAGCGGCCAGATTGGTGCAGAGAAAAGATGTGACAAAATAGCCTCTCCACCTGTCTACACATTAGCGGCCAGATTGGTGCAGAGAAAAGATGTGACAAAATAGCCTCTCCACCTGTCTACACATTAGCGGCCAGATTGGTGCAGAGAAAAGATGTGACAAAATAGCCTCTCCACCTGTCTACACATTAGCGGCCAGATTGGTGCAGAGAAAAGATGTGACAAAATAGCCTCTCCACCTGTCTACACATTAGCGGCCAGATTGGTGCAGAGAAAAGATGTGACAAAATAGCCTCTCCACCTGTCTACACATTAGCGGCCAGATTGGTGCAGAGAAAAGATGTGACAAAATAGCCTCTCCACCTGTCTACACATTAGCGGCCAGATTGGTGCAGAGAAAAGATGTGACAAATAGCCTCCCCACCTGTCTACACATTAGCGGCCAGATTGGTATTACAACCAGTGTGTCCATGGTGAATGGGAGCACAGTGAAGCCACTCCTCTGCTATTTAATCGTCGCTCTTCCGGCAATTCACTGACTGCTCAAAAAACTTATTTTTAAGCATCAATATTCATACATGATGGACAGCTGCCATATTTTGTTTTTGAACTACTCTCATATACTGATATAGGTTCATTTCTCTGATTATGATCAAGGGTACCTTTATTTCAGATGTGATCTTTTGTTAATGTATTTCCAAACTCACCCCATTTAAGACGATTTGGGGGGGACTGGATGCAAAAAATCATCATTTTTTCCCACAAAAGACAATGTATGACCAGCGTTTTAGTATCAATGAAGTGCAAATTTAGTCATGTAGCAATTTTTAATGTGAAAATACTTCTTTCTAAACACAGCTTAAATTCAGTGCCTGTGTGTGTCTATGTTGAAGAGCAATTTTCAATTCAAAACAGTCAAAAGAGTGCAGCTGTTCATAGGACAGAAAAAGAGGAGGGTTGGGGGGTAGGAGGGTTGGGGGGTAGGAGGGTTGGGGGAAGGGGAGAGGGACCGGGTGAGAAGTGGGAGGAAGTGTGCAGTGGGATGTGGAAGGAGGGGGGAGAGACATAAGCTCACACACACACACACACACACACACACACAAGCACACACACACACACACACAGCCAAGCACACACACACACACACACACACACACACACACACACACACACACACACACAAGCACACACACACACACACACACACACACACACACACACACACACACACACGCACGCACGCACGCACGCACGCTCGCACGCACGCACGCACGCACACACACTTCTCTGCCCCTTCTTCCTGCAGGGATATCCACAGAATTACAATAAACAGCCCACTTGGTGCAAGGACCACTCACCACAAGAGCCATGGACAACAGGAAGGGTCCACACGTTCGCCTGATCCATGGCGAACAGCACGCGCCCAAACCGTGCATGCTTCATTTGCTTTCCTCCAGATGTCTGTGGCAGCGGCAGACAGTCGTAGACCAGGAAAACTTCGGTGGGACGATGCTGACTAAATCCTGAATCACAAGAGGACCAAGCCTCACGGCTGTATTACATTGTCATTCTTCATCACCGCTGACCGCTTTGTGCCATACCAGAGAGGAACAGAGTTCACAACATCCAAAATACCTCTACCCAACCACCCCAGCCGTATAGAAAACATCACTCCACCACCCTGGGCATGTTGAAAACACCACTCACTATCCAGTGTGCTAAGAAAGCAGCATCTCACAGCTAGGTGCTAGGTCTGTTCAGAATATGTGTGTGTGTGTGTATATATATAATGAACAGTGTCCCTTAAGCAACAAATGCCTCTATAACAACATTGTATACCAAGCCACTGTGACATCAGAAAATGAAAAAAGAAACATACATAGGGATCACTGAAAATCACTTCAAAACCAGATACGCAAACCATAAACAGTCATTCAACAAAGAAAAATACAAAAACCAAACAGAACTGAGCAAATATATTTGGAGACTTAAAGACAAAAAAAAAATAAAACTATACATATCCTGGAAAATCATAAAAAGGGCATCACCATACAACAACATTTCAAAAAAGATGCAACCTATGTTCAACAGAAAAATGGTTAATACTATGCAAACCATACTTAGCAACCCTAAATACTAAAGTAGAAATAGTAAACAACTGCAGGCACAAATGGAAATCGTTGTCAGCAAACGCACCCTGAACTGTAAACAAACCCAAAAAAAACCGAACAATACGTGCAGCCAATCCGCACGTGCAAAACAGTGACATCAGGCCATATAACACCGGCAGTAGGCGCCCCCAAAACCATCCTGACGAGAGCGCTGGCTCGAAACAGATCTGTTGATTTTTAAAAACTTCCTTTTATCATACTTCCATCAGAAAACATCACACTGGCACTCAGACCATCAGAAAACATCACACAACCACTCAGACCATCAGAAAACATCACATTACCACTCAGTTCATCAGAAAACATCTCATTGCCATTCAGTCCATCAGAAAGCATCTCACTACCACTCAATCCGTCAGAAAACATCTCACTACCTTCAGTCCATCAGAAAATATCACACTGCAAACTCAGCCATCAGAAAAACACCACACAACCACTCAGTCTATCAGAAAGCATTAAAACTACCTTTCAGTCCATCAGAAAACATCACACAAAAGCAAAGCTTGACACTTCAATTAAGCTTTGCTTTTGTGTTTCCTGTTCTGTATTGATTGTATTTGTCGGTGTTTGCTGAAAATAAAACCTTGTTTAAAAAAAAAAAAAAAAAAAAAAAAAAAAAAAAAAATCACACTACCACTTAGTCTACCAGAAAACGTCATCAAACTCAGTCCATCAGAAAACACCACTAAATCCAGTCCATCAGAAACCATCATCCACCAGTCAGTCTATCAGAAAACACCATACACCATTCAGTCCATCAGAAAACAGCCACACATCACTTAGTCATTTAGAAAACACCACATATGCCGCTCAGTCCATCAGAAAACACCAGCCATCATGGTCAGTCCATCAGAAAACAACAGCCATCATTTCAGTCCATCAGAAAACACCAGCATCATTTCAGTCCATCAGAAAAACGTCATCTACCACTCGCTCCACCAGCTCAGTCCACCAGAGAACACCCAGTCCATCAGAAAGTATCAGACACCATTCCATGCTTGAGAAAGCGCTGCCCCAGAAGAAGAAGAAGAAGAAGAAGAAGAGAAGAAGAAGAAGAAAACCAGAGGCCAAGACAAGAAAAGACAAGACAAACATGACAAGGACAAAGACAAGACAAGACAAAGACATGACAAGAATGACAAAACAAAATCAGTATATATACGCATCGGTGACATTCTTCATTATCCTCGCTCCTGTAGAGGAAAACCAACCAAACAAACCAGCCAACCAACCAACTAACCAACCAGCCAAACCAACCAACCAACCAACCAACTAACCAGCCCAACCAACCAACCAACCACCATCAACAGCCACACCAACCACCCACCTGCCCACCATCACTATCACCACACCCACCACCGCCATCATCAAAAACCGACATAAACAAAGAAGAGAATTGTACCAGACGCCGTGGCGAAGTGGTTAGCGTCGCGATAAAGGTGGG
>JADBJO010021558.1:0-7500 GCA_016801955.1 Conus betulinus
ACATTGTTACATTTGAAATACAGAACTTACGTTTTGATTAAGAAATGAATACTTGTCATAGACATTGTTAATTAGATAAATACTTGTCATATGCATTGTTACATTTAAAGTATTAAAAAAAACTTTACCAAAAGCCGCTACATCACTGTGTTTCAAGACATACTAAAGAGAAACAGAGTTGCTCTATGGAATGATACAGAGTAAATCGCGATATACATATTCGTCAATATATCGTTACCTTCAAAAAAAGTAGAAAAACAAAATTGTCCAATACAGTGTCAGCGATAAAGTAAATGGAGGTACACATATTTATCATACACTTTGCTATGACCGGAATAAGATATAGAAACGATTATCCTTAACACTTTGTCAAAGCCAGGTGAATAATATACATATCCAGCGTTTTGTTAGGGTCACACCAAGTAGAGAAGCTTATGTGCTTGAATACTTTGTTACGTTAAAGGTAAGCAAACAAACACACGTTTGCCTAATGCTTTGATGCATCAAAGTCAGCAAAGGAAATATTTGCCCAGTGCATTTTTACAATACTTTTGTTACCATCGAAGTAGACCCAAGAAACAAATATGTTATTAAATGCTTTGTGTTCAGAACATTATTTCGTTCGAAAAGCAACCAAAGACATTGTTTTTCATCAAAGGTATTGTCATGTTTAATACATTGTCACGTTCGAAGAAAACAAAAGAAACAAATCACGATTTAAAAAAAAAAACCACTGATGTGTATTACCGTTGAAGTAAGCTAAATAAAGAAAACAAATTAATATGCATCAAATACATTATGTTCAAAGTAAGATATCTTATTTTCAAAAGTAGTACCATTGCTCAGATATTATATGACTATCCAAAACAGAGTAAATCTTACATGTAGAAAAAGAAGATTAAAATAGACTGCCACGCCAATGGAAACAAGTCACAAACTGAAGTAAAAACGGAAAACAAAATGCACAGTAACCTTTACTTGAACACAATACGGAACAAACGAGCGAATGTTCAAGAACAAATATGTTTTCGTTAGACATTCGCAATGATAGATCTTTGAAACGCATAGAAGGATGATTCTCAGACAGGTGTGAGCAGGAACGTCAACTTGAGCCTTCTATTGATTTTCTGTCTGACAGCTTCTGGGAGTAATGTTTTGATTGATTTTCTGTCTAACAGCCATCTCGGGAGTATTGTTCTGATTGATTTTCCTACTGACAGTCGATTTTCTGTCTTGGGGAGTATTGTTCTGATTGATTTTCTGTCTAACAGCCACGTGAGGAGTATTGTTCTGATTGATTTTCTGTCTAACAGCCACGTGAGGAGTATTGTTCTGATTGATTTTCTGTCTAACAGCCACCTGAGGAGTATTGTTCTGATTGATTATCCTGCTGATAATCACCTAGGGAGTGGTGTTCAGATTGCTTTTCTGTCTGACAGGCATCTGGGATTATTGATTTCATTTATTTTCATGCTGACAATCATCCAGGGAGTATTGTTTTGATTGATTTTCCTGTTGACAATCATCCAGGGGAGTATTGTTTTGATTGATTTTCCTGCTGATAATCATCCAGGGAGTATTGTTTTGATTGATTTTCCTGCTGACAATCATCCAGGGAGTATTGTTTTTGATTGATTTTTCTGCTGACAATCATCCAGGGAGTATTGTTTTTGATTGATTTTCCTGCTGACAATCATCAGGGGGATCGTATTGTTGTGAGTGATTGATACAGTGAAAGGAAACGTACGAATTCCAAATAAAACAATAGACTGAAATTAACTAAAAATGCACAAGACCTAAACTAAGGAGAGTGTAGAGCTCCACAAAGATCAGACTCGTACGTGTGATTATAAACGCACGCAGAGGTACGTGAACTTCAAGAAGTGATTCTACTTTAATATCAGGTAGTCAGAAGACCAAGGAAACTGGCATGACGGGATATCAAATGACTGCACCACGGATCTACCCCGAAACGTAACAGGTTTGTCCCTACGCCTTATTCCATCGTCTGACGAAATGTAGAAAAAAACTTCTTCTTCTTCTTCTTCTTCTTCTTCCTTCTTCTTCTTCTTCTTCTTACCTCGCAATGTAACAGATTTGAACCTACGCCTTGTTGCATCGTCTGACGTAATGTGGTTGAACTAAGTTAAATGCTTTTCTTCTTCTTCTTCTTCTTCTTCTTCTTCTTCTTCTTGCGAAGAGTCAAATAAAAGCAATAAAATCAACAAAGACGAGTACACGCATAAGCTTCTTGATGGCGGTCAACATATGAGAATGACCAATGGAGACCAGAAACCAATCTTTTTAACCCCTAGTCTCTTACCACTCTGGACAGACAGACGAGGAGCAAAGCGGCAGTCAGACAGTAAGGGAAGACTCCCATGGTGGCGGGGAACTGTAATGTAGAGAGGAGAATCAGTACAGTCGTCAGGACCTCCTGCAAAACAGTATATATACTTTTCGTTGAGACTATTGGGGTCAGCAAGATTTTTTTTCCCATCGCGTTTTTTTTCGTTGTGTGTGTGTGGGGGGGGGTGTGTGTGTGGGGGGGGGGGGGGGGGGGGGGTAGTGGGGGCGGGTAGGTCCCTGTCCGCGCTGCGCGTTCTCTTAACAACAGCTGTCCCATCTCCCATTGATTGTAGGTGAGGCATGGAGAATAAACAGACAAACACACACATGCAGGTGGCGAATCTTTCTTGGCAGCTCTTGTCTTTTTTTCTCTGTCAGGTGGTCTTAGCACTGGTGGGGGAGTGGACAGAGACATGCGCTTCAAATGGAGAGAGAGGGAAGAACAGGGTGGTGGGGGAGATGAGAGCATGATGATGAGCTAAAGAGACAAAGAAACTTGGGAAGTGGAGAGAGAGAGGGAGAGAGAAAGAGAGAGAGAGAGAGAGAGAGTGAGTGAGTGAGTGAGTGAGTGAGAGAGAGAGACGAGAGAGAGAGAGAGAGAGAGAGAGAGAGAGAGAGAGATAGAGACGAGAGACCGAACGACGAACGAACGAACGAACGAACGAACGAAAAATTTTATTTATCCAGGTTAATGAGATAAGCAAATTTGACATTCTTTTTTTTTCACCCTGGCCCTGGGTGAGAGAGAGAGAGAGAGAGAGAGAGAGAGAGAGAGAGAGAGAGAGGAACGGGTGTGGGGAGAGGTAAAGACAGAGACAGACAGACAGACAGACACTATTCAGAAGCCAGCACAACAGGTGGGTGGGTTGAAAAGTGGGAGAACTGTATAATTGTGAGCAAAGGCAAACAGAGACACGCTGCTCGCACTGTATCTCGACTGCGCTCTGTTCCAGGCTGTAGCAACTTTATAAGAATCTACAGACAGATCCATCTTATTCGGTGTGTCTGGTTTTATTGTCTGAAATTAAAACAGAAAGACTAGTGTGTACATATAGGAGAAATGAAGACATTTCACCACTCAACATTAATGTGAAAAATGTTTACATTGACTGGCAGACAGCAAGTTTGAGGAAACTGGTGAAAAACACACTGGAACAAAACACACACACACGCACACACACAACACACACGTACATACACACACACGCGCGCGCGCACACACACACACACACACACACACACACACACACACACACACCACACACACACACACACACGTACACACGCACGCACGCCCCCCACGCACGCCCCCACGCCCCCCCCACACCACACACACACACACACACACACACACACACACACACACACACACACACACACACACACACACACTCACACACACACAACGACAGAAACGCGATGAAAAAAAATTCTTGCTGACCCCAATAGTCTCAACAAAAAGTTTAAGTACTGTTTTTTTGCAGGAGGGTCCTGTCGACTATACTGATTCTCCTCTCTACATTACAGTTCCCCGCCACCATGGGAGTCTTCCCTTACTGTCTGACTGCCACTTTTATCCTCGTCTGTCTGTCCAGAGTGGTAAGACCTAGGGGTTAAAACGCTTTGGTTTCTTCTGGTCTCCATTGGTCACTCTCATATGCTGACCGCCATCAAGAAGCTTATGCGTTTACCCGTCTTTGTTGATTTGTTGTTGTTGTTGTTGTTGTTGTTGTTGTTTTTTGCTCTACGTATGAAGAAGAAGAAGAAGAAGAAGAAGAAGAAGAAGAAGAAAGAAGCATCTAACCTAGTTTAACCACATTGCGTCAGACGATGGAACAAAGCGTAGGGACAAATGTGTTACATTGCGAGGTAAGAAAGAAGAAGAAGAAGAAGAAGCATTTTGAACCATTTTTTCCACATTTTCTTCAGATGATGGAATAAGGCATAGGGACAAACCTGTTACGTTTCGGGGGTAGATCCGTGGTGCAGTCATTTGACATCCTGTCATTCCAGTTTCCTTGGTCTTCTGATTACCTGATATTAAAGTAGAATCATTTCTTGTAGTTCAGGTACCTCTACGTGCGTTTATAATCAAACGTACGAGTTCGATCTTTGTGGAGGTCTGCACTGTCCTTAGTGTACGTCTTGTGTACTTTTAGTTAATTTCAGTCTATAGTTGTTATTCAGAATCCCTACTTTTCCTTTCACCGTATCAATCAATCACAACAATACTCCAAGATGGCTGTTGCAGGAAAATCAATCAAAACAATACTCCCCAGATGGCTATTAGCAGGAAAATCAATCAAAACAATACACCCAAAATGGCTGTTAGCAGGAAACCCACAAAGAAAAACAATACTCCCCTGATGGCTGTGAGCAGGAAAACCAATCGAAACAATATTTCCTGGATGATTGTCAGTATGAAAATCAATCAAAATAATACTCCCCAGATGGCTGTCAGAAAAACAATCTGAACACCACTCCCCAGATGACTGTCAGTAGGAAAATCAATCAGAGCAATACTCCCCAGATGACTGTCAGCAGAAAAAAATCAATCAGAACAATACTCCCCAGAAGCTGTCAGACAGAAAATCAACAGGAGGCTCAAGTTGACGTTCCTGCTCACACCTGTCTGAGAATCATTGTTCTATGCGTTTCAAGGATCTGTCATTGCGAATGTCTAACGAAAACATATTTGTTCTTGAACATTCGCTCGTTTGTTCCGTATTGTGTCAAATAAAGGTTACTATGCATTTTGTTTTCCGTTTTTACTTCAGTTTGTGACTTGTTTCCATTGACGTGGCGGTCTATTTTAAATTTCTCTCTACATGTATGATCTATTCTGTTTTGGATAGTCATATAATATCTGAACAATGGTACTACTTTCGAAAATAAGATATCTTACTTTTAACATAACATATTTGATGCATATTGATTTGTTTCTTTGTTTAGCTTACTTCAACGGTAATAGTGTCTTGAACATATCGGTGTGTTTTTTTAATCGTGATTTGTTTCTTTTGTTTTTTCTTCGAACGTGACAAGGTATTAAACATGACAATCTCTTTTATGAAAAAAAAAATCTTTTGGTTGCTTCGAACAAAATAATGTTCTGAACACAAAGCATTTAATAAAATATTTGTTTCTTGGGTCTTCTTCGATGGTAACAAAGTATTGTAACAATGCACTGGGTAAATATTTTCCGTTCCTTACTCTGATGCATCAAAGCAGTAGGCAAACGTGTGTTCGTCTGCTTACCTTTACGTAACAAAGTATTCAAGACACATAAGCTTCTCTACTTGGTGTGACCCTAACAAAACCCTGGATATGTATTCATCTACCTGATTTTGACAAAGTGTTTAAGATAATCGTTTTATTTTTATTCCGGTCATAGCAAAGTGTATGACAAATGTGTGTACCTCCATTTACATTATCGCTAACACTGTATTGGACAAGCTTGTTTTTCTACTACTTTCTTTGAAGGTAACGACGTATTGACGAATATGTATATCGCGATTTTCTCTGACTGTATCATTCCATAGAGCAACTCTGTTTCTTTTTAGTATGTCTTGAACGCAGTAATGTAGTGACCCTGGTAAAGTTTTTATGTTTTAAATGTAACACAGGCATATGACAAGTATCTATGTAATGTAACAATGCATATGACAAGTATCTATGCAATGTAACAATGTATATGGCCAGTATCTATGTAATGTTACAATATATATGTCAAGTATTTGTTCATTTCTTAATCAAGACGTAAGTTTTTGTATTTTAAATGTAACAATGTATTTGACAACCATTTATTTGTTTCTTCTTCAAGACGTATGTTTCAGTTTTAAATGTAACAATGTATATGACAAATACATACTATTTTTTATCAAGACGTAAGTTTTTACATTTCAAAAGTAACTATGTATATGACAAATATTTATTCATTTCTTAATCAAGACGTAAGCTTCTAAATTTTAAACGTAGCAATGGAATATATAACAAATATTCATTCATTTCTTAATCAATGCATATGACACAAATTCATTGATTTCTTAATCAAGGCGTAAGTTTTCTACATTTTTAAATGTAACAATATATACGGAAAGTATTTTATTCATATCTTGATCAAGACGTAAGTTTCTTTATTTCACATTTAACTAATTTCTCAATAAAGACGTAAGTTTCTATATGTTAAACGTAACAATCTATACGATACAAAATTATTCATTTCTTAATCAAGACGTAAGTTTCTATATTTTAAATGCAACAATCTATATCACAAATATTTATCATTTTTTTTTATCATCAAGACATGACTTTAAACTCACATCATTTCTATTCAAGCATGGACATGGTGGAACATGAACCATTCCGGCCCAGTGATGAGGGGAAACAAGCAGTTCAGACGACAGTGGCGGAAAGTCACCTCGTCGGGAGTTCGAACCCCGAAGCATTGAGGAAGTTCTGATGTGGGCTTCCCGGGGAAGAAGTGAGAAACATTGACAGTGACTGCATCTTTGAGCCTCTCTCTCTCTCCTGATCTGGGACTTATGTTGTTAGACATTAAAGCCAGTATGCAGAGACAAAAAATGTGACCAGTCTCACATGGCATCGAACTTCTCCAAGTCCTCGAAATCAAAAGCTGTAGTGGGAAAAGAAGAGCAAATTGGTATTTTTTTTAGACTCTCCTGTGTATAAGAATACACGTTTCATCTTGCATTTGTTTGCGTTAAAATCTCTGTCTTTGTGGCTTCGATAACCATGCTTTCTTTGTCACTGTTCAATTGTTATTCTTTAACTACCTGTTGATATGTATGCATGTTTGTGTGTGTGTGTATGTATGTATGTATGTATGTATGTATGCATAAAATACATGTATGTATGTATGTACGTATGTACGCTTGCATATATGCATGTATGTGTGCATATATGCATGTACTTAAGTACGTGCAAACGTACGTACGTGTGTATCTATGTATGTGTGTATGTAAGTATGTATGTATGTATTTATGTATGTATGCATGCATGCATGCATGTATGTACGTATGTGTGCGTGTATGTACGTATGTATGTATGTATGTATGTATGTATGTATGTATGTATGTATGTATGTATGTATGTATGTATATATGTATGTATGTTCTGTCAGTCCATCATTTT
>JADBJO010021558.1:17500-27500 GCA_016801955.1 Conus betulinus
ATGCTTCCTTCAGTGACCAAAAGGGCAGCATTTGAGGTTGGACATTTGACAAAACTGAGGAAAAAAACCTTTCATAATGCATGACCTTAACCAAGACCCCTACCCTAACATAGCGCTGATCCTTGCCAGTCTTCATCTTATCTAGCTCTACCTGTGTGAAATCTTGTACAACCAAAAACAAAGTAAAAAAAAAAAACCTTCATTGATGAGTGGTGCTTACAGTATACAGGCAGTGGAGACGTTGCTCACCTTTACTCCGTCGATGAAGGAAAAGTCCACGGAAACAATCGCACAGAGAAACAATCGCGCGCGCGAACACACACACACACACACACACACACACACACACACACACACACACACACACACTTGAACCACCTGTCGTACAATCCTTACAAGGAGTGGTGTGGTGGTAGCCTCCTTCGCCACACTCTTTGCAGGACTTCCTACAGTTCGTCAGCATGTAGCCAGGGTTGGCCTCACACTGACCATGACTTGCCCAGTCAGCACAGCTCTCGTTGGAATCCACACAGTCATCTCCTGAATGAGCACACACACACACACACACACACACACACACACACACACACACACACACACACACACACATGAATGTATATACATATGTATGCATATATAAACACACACACACACACACACACACACACACACACACACACACACACACACACACACACACATATACGTACTATTTCCACAGCGTTGCATTAGGTACACAGTTTTTTAAGGTACACAGATAGATAGATAGATAGATAGATAGATAGATAGATAGATAGATAGATAGATAGATAGATAGATAGATAAAATCGTACTTTATTCTTTATCAAAATAGATACATACATACATACACATACATACATACATACATACATACATACATACATACATACATGCATACTTACATACATACATACATACATACATAGACAGATAGATAAAATCGTACTTTGTTATTGAGAGAGAGAGAGAGAGAGAGAGAGAGAGAGAGAGAGAGAGAGAGAGAGAGAATCGTGTTTTTGTTCTTTATTGAAAAAGATAGATAGATATAGATAGATAGATAGATAGATAGATAGATAGATAGATAGATAGATAGATAGATATACAAACAGATAAAATCGTACTTTGTTCTTTATCGTAAGAGATAGATAGATAGATAGATAGATAGATAGATAG
This sequence comes from Conus betulinus, assembly GCA_016801955.1. NCBI lineage: Eukaryota > Metazoa > Mollusca > Gastropoda > Neogastropoda > Conidae > Conus > Conus betulinus. The sequence continues at coordinate 18,695 of JADBJO010021558.1, forward strand.
ATAGATAGATAGATAGATAGATAGATAGATAGATAGATAGATAGATAGATAAACTCGTACTTTGTTATGAGAGAGAGAGAGAGAGAGAGAGAGAGAGAGAGAGAGAGAGAGAGAATCGTGCTTTGTTCTTTATTTAGAGAGAGAGAGAGAGAGAGAGAGAGAGAGATAGGCTGACAGCTTGACAGCTTGATAGATAGGTATCGTTTTGTCACATTTCAATCATAATGGAAAGTCTCAGGGAATATCCATCAGAAATGTGTTAAACCCTAACACACTCAGCCATGTTCTGTTTTCATGCCTGTATGTGTGGGGTCTCAGTGGTCAGATAACACAGCAGCTCTGCCATTGCTGAGCCTGCTGAAGAGAATCAAACTGAAGAATGAACACACACACACACACACACACACACACACACACACACACACACACACACACACACACACACGTGCACAAAGAGAGAGAGAGAGCGAGAGAGAGAGAGAGAGAGAGAGAGAGAGACATACTATAGCATCTAATCTCACCAATGAACAGGTGTGCTTAGCCATTCAGCAGACACCGAACAGTATGGTGATTTGTTGAAATGTTAAGAAAATAAAGCTACATGCGTATGGCTATTTAATTATGGCCATTCGAGGTTCGTAAACCAGTCCTCTAGGCGGACTGTCCAGCCAGGTTAACAAGAGAGAAGGAAATCATGGACTGGCCACAGTCCAGAATGGCCAAGGAAAAACATTTACAGAGACGCCCACACACAGGAGTTGTTGAGACACCTGCTGAACTCTTCGTCACTGTGGCGCCCAGCCACTCCCCACAGAGTTGGGGGAGAATAAGCAGATGGAGCATCAACACTTTCGTCGTGAGAAGTGGATGGATGGATGGATGGATGGATGGACAAATAAACAGAAAAACACACAAACATACAGACAGACAGACAGGCAGACAGACAGACAGAGAGAGAGTCATTCATTCATTCATTTTTTTCATCCATCCATTCATATTTCTTTGTTATTGTTGTTGTTGTTTTTGTTCTCTATTGTTGATTCTTCCTAAACATTTTGAAAATCAGTTTTTAACCTTGCTACATTGTTTATTGAGCCAGTAGGTAGGGGTTACAGTGATAAAACACACACACACACACACACACACACACACACACACACACATCCTCTTCCCCCACAGCGTAGCAGGTAAAGTGGCTTAGCACCGGGACCGTTGGTATAGCTGAGAGAGTCTCAGCGGACAAGGGATTTGGGATTGATGATTTATTAGTGAGCTGTAAGCCTGTAACCGTTTAGTAAAAGCCCCCAACACAGCTCATAGTTTTGACATCATAGATCTGGCCATGTCCATATAACCACGCCGAATGCTGACAGAGAAATCACCATGTCTGCCGTGATCGTTTTACGACATGCTTGCTTTGGTCCACACGATATCAAACCATCCACAAAATGCAACCACAAACACGTACAGCAATTGATGTCATCAACAGTCTAATGCTTAAGATGTTCGCGACCGAGAAATCTTCGATACATTTTCGTTTATATGTGTCTTTACTTTGATCAGATTTTTATTTTCTGCTCGTGGACATCAACGCCTGACAGACTGAGTCCTTTTAAAAGGAGAGAGAAGCTGAAAGATATGCCGTGTCAGCTCTGCGCCCAGACGCCCTCATCAGAACTTCTTCAGTCAGTTACGGATGGAACTTCAGAAGTGACTTACCGCTCTCGTCGTCTGCTCTCCTTTCGTCCTCATGGTTGGACCTCAAGGGCTCGGCCCCACCCTGTGCATGCATGAACAGACACAATGGAAATGTGTTGTGACGTTCACAATCAGCCAAAACGCGTGTCACAATCAACACCGCATTTAAAAAATAGACAAGCGTGCAAAAGTCCAGAGCATTACAACATTCTAAACAGTCCACACTCACACATATACACGCGCGCGCGCACACACACACACACACACACACACACACACACACACACACACACAAACACACACATAATTATCGCGCAATCTAAAATTGCCAAGCTGCTTTGATGCGTGTTTATTTTTACCACTAATTCAAAAAATTATTGGTTTTTTTTTTTCTTTGAGGTTGAGTTTTGTTAGTTGGAGATGACGTTTTAAAAATTATTTTCGTCCAATATCATCAATGGTGAACAGACGTTAAATAAACCACTGAACTGAACACACACACATCCAGACGAGCATACGCGCACACACATCCACCCATCCACCCATCCGCACGCACGCACGCACGCACGCAGCACACACACACACACACACACACACACACACACACACACACATGCACACACACACACATGCACGCACGCACGCACGACACACACACACACACACACACACACACACACACACACACACACACACACACATCTCTGTTTTAAACAATGTTTCAGCATACAGCGAGTGGCGAAACATATTCTCCTGTCAAAGTAATTGTGGAAACGCACACTTGTCCAATGTATTGTATGGCCAAAGTAAACGGAGAAACACACATTTGTCCAATACAACGCTTCGGTCAAAGTATGCGGAGGAGCAATAGTCATCTACTATTTTTCACGGTCAAGGGTATTACAGCAAGACATATCTGTCCAGGCCATTGCTAGGTCAAAGTACATGGAGGAACACATACTTGTCCACTGCGTTGCTACGGTCACAGTAAGAGGAGATAATTTGTGATAATTTGTTATAATCAAATTAAGTAGAGAAACACATGTTTCGCTCAAAAGCTTGTTAGGATCAAAGAAAGTAAATAAATACATCTTTGTCCAATGCTTCGATAGTGCCAAAGTTAGCAGACGAAATTGCGTTCGTTCTATACTTCGTTACAATCATAATAAGCAGAGAACATATATATGTCGTATGTATTGTTACAACATATTGTCACACTCGAGGTGACCCAAACAAACACATCTTTATCAAATACATTCCAACACTAAGTAAATCATTTTCACTTGCAAAGGTGATAAAATTGCCTAGATATTGTATGACTATAAAAATAAAATGGTTCATTATAAATTTGAAACAGATCACCCCAAAACAAGCCAGAAATATAAATATACACAGGGAAAGTTGCAAATTAAATCTTTATTGATACAAAAAGTGTATCCTCGAAGAATATTTTCCAGACAACGCAATGGCAGGCACAAAAAAGCACAAAGCAGTACCCCCCTTATGATGAAAGTAATGAGACAGTGCCCTCCATGGGGAAAAAGTGTCATCTTAACGTCGACAAAACAACTCTACAAAGCAAGGTAGAAAAAAAAAAATCATATGGAAAGGACAAGTTTTCATTAAAAAATTACATAAACTATCTTATATACTTAGATACATTATATCTGTAGAACATATGAAAAAAAATGGTAAACAACGATCCAGAATCTGTTGTTTGATTTCAGTCTGCACAACAGCTCTGTCTTCGAATTGCAGGGATTCATCCTTTTGCCATATCTCACTTTTTGACAAAGTTTGGTTCGTTTCAAAAAGAAAATCTATGGCCAGTAGGCTAAGGGATCTTTTTTTTTCAGTGTGCAAAAACAGAATCACTAGGTCACCAAACAAAAGAAAACAAACAAATAACAAAACAAACATAATGCGTTTTAACCTATTTGGTCTCCTTCAGGCGACTTGTAAGCCAAACAGGTCGAAAAACGCGTTGCATTTGTGTGTGTAATCTGTTCATTCTTTCATTAAACAGTGCAGGAATTCTGTCTTTACTCTTGTTTAATTTCCACCGGCCGTCATCCCAATTTGAGACCTTCTCTCGCTGTAGTCCGACTAGTTAAATGCCTTTGATGTAATCATGCTAACACAAGTCAACAATCAAAGCAACAAACACGGGTGACACACTGCCTGTTTTGTGGAGGGCAATGTACAAGAAGGACTAACGGGGGACCACGGACCAAGACATGGTAACTGAAAGTCTCTCACCACCTTTGACAGGCAAACGACGACCAGGGCGGCAGCCAGGCAACAGGGGAAGACTCGCATTGTGGCGTGGAACAGTGATGTGGACAGAAACAGAACTGTTGTCCGGACGGCCGCCAAGACATTTTATAGGGACTATTGAGGTCAGCGTGGTTTATTTTTACATTGTCTTTTCGCGCGCGCGCGCGCGCGCGTGTGTGTGTGTGTGTGTGTGTGTGTGTGTGTGTGTGTGCACGCACACGTGCACGCATGTGTGTGCGTGTATGTGTGTGTGTGTGTGTGTGTGTGTGTGTGCGCGCGCGCGCGCGCGCGTGGGTGTGTTTGTTTTTTCGTTTAGTAACAGCTGTCAAGCTCCTACTAACAGTGGCTGATCGAGCAAGTCTTCCTCTGCAGCTCTTGTCATTTCCCCTCAGGTGGTCTCGGTGCTGGTGTTGTCACCGAGAGGAAGGCTGGGGCAATGGGGAGAGAGATGGACATCAGACAAAGAGAAGACGGGACATGGTAGAGGAGAGGATGAGATGATAACGGGGGTGTGTGTGTGTGTGTGTGTGTGTGTGTGTGTGTGTGTGTGTGTCAGAGAGAGAAAGAGAGAGAGAGAGAGAGAGGGTGAAGGGGGAAAAACGGATTAAACACTTGTAGTTTTTTAGAAGAAATAGTCTCCATTAAACTTCAGCTTCAAGGTAAGTCTCGTTTAATTTTCAAATTATTCCTCGTCTGCTGATTGGTCAGACATGTACATGTGGAGAGTTTAGCGTCGGGGATCACACGTTATTCCTTAACACGTCAGGCTCTGAAAGGCAATCAGCTCATAATGTGAGTTACTTCCCTTCGTCTACAAATGCGTTCAGCACAGACTGGGAAAGGCTGTTAGTCTTCGTAGAGCCACCATTTCCATCTTCATTCTGTTTAATGATCCGTTGGTAGAATCTTGAAAAAGTGTTCCTGTTTGACCATCCACCTGCTTGAAGGATGCTGTCAGTTGGTACACTTCTGCTTAATGCTGCAGAAGTACTAGCAGCCCGAGAGCTGTGAGCCGAGTACTTCAATATGTCTATTCCATCCATAAACAGCACATCTTTCATCCGACGAGAAATAGTGACTCTTTTCACAGGTGCAAATGCTATATGCAACTGATAAAAATTACTTTCCCAGTTCGTACGTGGGCAGTCTTTTACAAACACTGCCGAAGGTAGTGAACCAGACACAATCTTTTGTTTTCAAAACTAGGTATGACTAAAGGCTTTAAGTGAGTCCCTGGTTAGGTTTGTTTTAAATGAGAGCTGTATACAAGTACACATTTACACTCGTGGATTTTTACATCATCACAGTAAGGCTATGGACTATGGGGAGTCTGTCCTCTCTGACCAGAGAGTGAAGCAAGTAACATAAGTGTTCTGAGTGTGAGTTTCAGACAGCTGCATCTGGCCACTGTGCTAACATATGAATGGAGTGATGAGAGTCTGTTGTTGAACACACCTTTTGACAATTTTACAGACTACAGACTACAGGATGTTGACCTATTGTTTCTGCATTATCAGGACGAAGGTATGCTGAAACCGTACTTCTAGCTAGGTTAGATGTACTATAACTAGCACCTGCAGCATACAGTTCTGCCAAAACATTTGCCACATGCACATGAGTACAAGTAGTGATTTGTTTCTGCGTACAAATTTCTGCTATTTTTTTTTAATGCAGGTGTTGTGGGACTTATGGATGCTGGGTCTCTGTGAATCCATGATTAGAGCAACTGAATTTCTTGATAAACCAGAAGTTAAGAAATTTTTGTTGAGATCTTTCAGACAGGCAGATTTAGCCGACGTTTCTGAATGAGAGGATGAACTGCTCTGAGGTCGCTGGGAAGGTGAAGAAGATGGTGTCCGCACCTGAGTTCTACTGAAGGGCAGCAGATAAGATGCTGAAGAACAGCAAACCACGGTTGTGTCGGCCAGTTGAGTACCACAATTATCCCCTCTGCATGGTCTCTCTGGATCTTCTGCAGCACCCGTCTTATGATGCTGAAAGGAGGAAATGCATAGCACTGTAATTGCTCCCAAGATGGAAAAAGCATCCATTGCTTCAGCTTCTGGATCCGGCCTGTATGAAATGTATCGCCGCATTTGAAAGTTCAACCTGGAAGCAAAGAGGTCAATATCTGGAGAAGCCCTGAGCTGTTGGAAGGCAGACTGCAGAGCCTGCTCATCAAGTTTTCCACTCAGCATCAGTGTTCTGACGCCTGGACTCCTTGTCAGCTGTGCTGTTCTGCTTCCCTGGAATGTGTGCTGCACTGATGCAGATATTCCTAGAAATGCACCATGACCAGACTGTAAATGCGATGTCATTAGAAGCATCTGAATGGCTTGTTCCCATGCCATTGATACAGCTGACTGCTGCTGTATTGTTTATCATTGTCCGGACATGTTTGTTTTCCAGCTTTCCCTGAAATGACTGCAAAGCAAGTGAAAAACAGCTTTCAATTCCAAATAATTATGCTGCAACCAATTATGTCCACCTGAAGCTATATCTTCACACTGGCACCCCCAACCTGTGCCACTAGCATCAGTGGTGACAACTATATCTGGCTCAGTACTGCAAATGTCATTTTCTGTATCAGACACAGTGATAATCCACCATTTCAGTTCCTCATTCCTCTCTTCAGACAACTGCATGAGATGGTCAAAGTCACCTCTGCTCCTCTTCAAAGCTTTTTTTTTGGTCTTTCTCAAGCTGTAATAGAGAGGTCCATACTTGACAGCAGCAAAGCTAGCAATGATTTTTCCGATAACTTGAGCAACCTCAGGGATTGTGTGAATTTGCTCATCAAGAAGCCTTTGACAACTAGACAGTATGCTGACAGCCCTTTCAGCACTAAGAGTGACTTTCATGAAGACATAATCTATGATGACTCCAATTTAGATTTAAAGTCATGCAGTAAGATCCATCTTTCTTTCCCTAGTAAAACTGGAGAAAAAACTTCACCAGAGCAATGCTGACAAGGGGAAATTACTTTCTTAACTATCAGCTTTTGAAATTCTGAATCAATGATCTTGCACTCTTTCTGATTTGTGACATTTGTTTTAGTGCAAAATAGCCTGGATAACGGGTCTAAAGGACAGTAAAATTCAACCTCAACGCTTGCTATCATGCTCAAGATCTCTGGGTCTGAAGTGATTTTAGACCATGCGTCTTCAAACAGTCTTAATCTCCCAGCAGTAAATCTTAAATAAATGTCAGCGAACCGCCCAGAGAAACGTGGACAAACGAGTCACAAAACAAACCACAACGCGTTTCGACCTCTTAGGTCTTCTTCAGGTGCAACAAACATGAAACAAATAACGAAAATGCACTTAGCTTTGATCGCTTCTGTGTTCAGCGCAAAGAAAGAAGGCGTTGAACACAGAAGCGATCAAAGCTAAGTGCATTTTCGTTATTTGTTTCATGTTTGTTGCACCTGAAGAAGACCTAAGAGGTCGAAACGCGTTGTGGTTTGTCTTGTGACTCGTTTGTCCACGTTTCTCTGGGCGGTTCGCTGACATTTTTATTAAGATTTGTTTAGATTTCCGCCTGCAGTCGTTTCACTTTGCAACTAGATCTCCCAGCAGTAAACTCATGTTTCTGAGGTTTTAAAGATGGAACCAAGTTCACCTCTTCTATTGGGACCTGGGATTCTGATGTCCCCATTTCTACTGAAACCAATGCTGTCTTTTGTTGTGGTCTGTTCCTTTGGCCTAAAAAATGACCCACGTGCGCGACCCGACTCAGAGTAGTAAAAACCGCCCGCTTGTCCACGATATTAGCGGGCGTTCCGCGGTATCTGTGCTCATGGCCTACACTGGAGCTGATATGGTCGGTCTCAAGCACGTCTTTCAGTGTCGCGACAAACTGTCCCCAAAACAACTGGTCTGTGGTCGGGACCGATTCATCACAGACCCGCGAAAACTGCTTGTTTACATGTGGTCTGATGCCACTGCGTCTGTGCAACGAAATCTCGTGCGAAACGTGACCCAAAATAACCACCGCATTGGTACAATGCTTAACGGCTTCAGAATTGGCCTCTGAACGGAGCAAGCCGCTAGGCATATAAAGTAACCCGTTTGCTGACGCACGCACGCAGTCGCTGCATTGATGACCGTTCTCTGAATATATTGCATTTTCAGGTCGCTTTTGATGGCTTCAGATGGTAATTTCGACCATATTTCGTTATTTACCATCGGGACGATCAATGTCTGACAATTTGCCGGTCTGTTGTAGGCTTTGAATTTCTTCTTCTGCAGATCCGGGCTACGTTTGTTCGTGAATCGACCATTAACAATTTCTGCCGGTTCCTTTATCACTTCTTCGCTTACAGGTTCGTACCGCTCAATTCAGCGGCTATTTCTCTCAGCAAGGTGAGATTTGTTCCTACTGGTCAGCCTGTTTATTCTGCGACGCAAAAGCTGTGCCTCTTTTTCTTCTTATTCTTCTAGTTCCCCATCTTCTCTCATCACCAAAATATCACTGTTGTGTTCCTGTTCAGACTGAATCGTCTCCAGACAGTCTGCGGCGCCGTCTTCGTCTGGCAGTTTCCTCTTAGGCCTAAGTAGTCCCGCTAGGGTCTCGATTTTTTTTGTTCCAGCTGGCATCTAGCTCTGCAATCAGGCTTCTAACTGATTCTAGGACTGTTGAGGGCCCGCTGCTGTCTGTGGGTTCTGAAAGACCCTCCAACATGGCTACTGAAAGAGCCGCCCATGTGTGCTTTAAAGTTCAGCTTCTGAAAGAGCCCAGCACAAAGGATAAAGACTTCCGGTGTCGATCAGAAAGCCGACCAGTCTAATAAAGTATCATTGGAATAATAATTTCTTTGATTGTTACAATC
>JADBJO010021559.1:0-29338 GCA_016801955.1 Conus betulinus
AGAGGTAAAATGTTTGTCTCCTTATAGCATTTCATTGTGTTTTGTGTGCACTGGAACACCCAAAGCTAATTTTAAAGCTTTACTATCTAAGCTTTGCAGTTTCTTTAAAAGGTAGTTAGATGCAGAGAAGTATACTTCCTGTCCATATATTAATTTTGATCGGACTAACGATGTATATAAATGTAAAAGTGCGGTACAGTCTTGACCCCATGGTTGACAACATATATTTTGAGCAAATTTAATCTTTTCCTAGCTTTATCTATTAAATTTCCAATATGCTTTTTTCCAGTTCAGCTTCGGTGTTTAAAAACGCTCCTAAAAACTTGACTGTTTGCTTATATTGTAGAACATTGTCGTCAAGAATAAAGTTGGGCAGAGCCTTTTGGGTTTTCGCCATTATTAAAAAGCATTAAACAAGTTTTCTCACCAGAGAAATTCAAGACCGTTCTCTTTCATGTAAGCAGACAATCTGTCCAATTCCCCTTGATACATTGTCTGTACAAATTTTACTGCCCTTTTATTCGAGTGCTTCCTTAATGAAGTATTAATCCAAATGGCAATATCATCTGCATACTGCACTACATTGGTGGTTTTTGACAATGCCTTTGGGAGATCATGTATAATCATACATATTCCCAGAAATACCAATATTTTTCAGTTTATACAATAATCGAGCATGCCGGACACGGTCATATGCTTTCTTTACATTAAAGAATGTAGCTAGTGTACTTTTTCTGCGTGAAAATTACTTTTTTTATATGAGAAGTTAGTTTCACTAAATGATAAGTTGTGCAACGCCTTTTTTCTGTATCCAGCTTGCTGGACTGGAATAATGTCATTTTTTTTCACAGTAATATAATAAACGTGTTTGTACAACTTTTTCAAGAAGTTTACCAACATGGGATGTTAAAGCAATGGGGTCTATAGCTATTTACAGATGTTCTCGTTTTTACCTTCTTTTTGGTACTGGTACTGCCACTGAACTTTCCAGATTGTAGGAATAGTGCCGTACGTCCAACATTTTTGGAACAACGAATGTAGTAATATTTTCCACGAAGAAGGCAAGTGACGAAGAAGCTCGTAAGAAATACCATCTAGGCCCACTGCTGAATCATAAGATGTAATGGATTCTATCGCTTCAAGAAGTTCTGATGATTGTAATGGAGAATTTAATTAGTTATTTATTGTCTGGTAGGGGACTCTTATATTTGTTCGTTTGCAAGTTTATAATTAAACTTTGGAATTTTGTCTTCGATGTCTGTTACATCATTATTTATGTCATCATCAAAGATTATAGTAATGGGGAGGTGATCACTTCCCCAACAATCTTCTCCTATAGACCAATTACAGTTTACTGCAATACTAGGTGCAGTTCTGAACCCATGCGTCGACAGACAGTAAGACAGACAGATAGAGAGAAGAGAGACAGACAGACAGACAGGCCGATAGATAAAGAGATATATAGATGAATATGTAGGTACATAGATAAATAGACAGACAGACAGACAGGTGACCCCGATGGACTTGATGTACATAGACTATCGTTTACGTATACACATCTATATATGCATCTGTAGTATCTTGCAGTGACTGGTTATGAAGGAGCAACCCACAGAGGGGTGTCCCTGTCACAAATTCTACTTTCGGCTGATGTCTGTCTCAGTCTATCCACACAGTTTGACAGACGGCTGCTGTGACCAGTGCCTGTATAAGCTGCCGAGTTTCTAGGATATGTACATATTTTGATCCTTATCAAGTGCTCCTGTTCCCCTTTTATTCACATCCCATTCAGGTGTTCTTCAGTTTGAGCGGTTCGTGATTAGGGTGGTGAAAGAAGTGCGAATATGGGGAAGGAATTAGCAGTGCACGTTTCAATCGTTGACAAACATATACTTTGCTGTCAGTCAGTGGGCTTTACTCTGCATTTCTCTTCATGACTTACCCAGGCGTCATCACCCCAAGGAATGCAAACATACACTTCTGTGGTGGTGGGCAGGAAGTGCGTGAACACTCGCAGTGACGTATCATGAAGTGGATGAAACTCGACCGCGTGGTTCCATCCTTCAGTTGAGTTCATAGCAAACTCAACAACTCCAGCTACAGGATGCCTGGGCCACAGAAATCCAACCGAACCTGTGGCCTCCTCATTCCAGTCTTCAATATCGACTACAAAACACGAGCTGTATTCTTTTTGGAATCTTGCTGTTTTCTGTCTGTCTGTCTGAATGTCTGTCTGTCTGTCTGTTTTCTTTCGTCTTCTCTTCCTTCTTCTTCTTCTTCTTCTTCTTCTTCTTCTTCTTCTTCTTCTTTCTTCTTCTTCTTCTTCTTCTCTTCTTCTTCTTCTCCTCCTCCTCCTTCTTCTCCTCCTCCTCCTCTCCCATACGAACTCGCTCTCCTTCTGTTGCTGTTGCTGTTCTCCCTACCCTCACCCTTCCCTATGACAAAAGCAAAAAAAACAGAACAACAACACAACAACACAAGTACCGACAACAACAACATATTCCGTCAAACTCTTTATTTCACTGTCTCAATGTGAGTTGCTTCCCACGCCCTTGAGCTCCCCCAACGTCTGTGCCCGTGATGAGTATAGTTGAAAGTCTCCAGTGTCGACATCTTCTTAGGGACTGTTGTTACATAACGCATTGAATTCTGAAGGGACATGGGGATGTTGGGAACAGGGACACTAACTCATGATGGTAAAACAGCAAAGCAGATAGTTTCAGGCATGAGAGAACACCGCGTAAGCAGCCCAGTGGTCGGGTATTGTCTGATCTGGTGGGCAGTCTCATTATCACTTGATACTAATGGCTTACAGTGAACATGAAGTGGCCAGGCTGTGTCTGGGTAACCTTGGTGTGACCGTGATATAGGAAACAAGAATTTGTAAGTGACGAGGGGCCATGCCACTGAGGGAGGCAGGACCGGACGATCGTGGTCTCTGGAGTTGCCAGTGTGAGCTCTTTAAAACCACTCAGTTCAAAGTACCACGCCAAAGAAAGGAATGAAAGTTCCCCCTCTCGCCATTCAGCATTCCCTCCACAACCTTTCCTCTCTGTCTGCCTGTCTGTCTGTCTGTCAGTTTGCCTGTCTGTCTGTCTCTCTCAGGCGCACACACATGCACGCCTACACATGCACGCACGCACGCACGCACACACACACACACACACACACACACACACACACACACACACACACACGTACGCATGCACGCATGCACGCAGGCACGCAGGCACTACACACACACACACATACACACATACACTGTCACGCACGAACTGGTTACAGGTCGCCTCAGCGACAATTGTGGAGTGTGGCCCGTCCATTTCTAGGTGGACAGTGGACATGCAGTGGGTGATTCCTGTCGGAGGTATGTTTACCTGTAAATTCTTGGAGGGGGGGAAGGAGAACGCTTAGACTCGCCGGAATAGTGGGTTTTACGTGTGTAAACGAACACTCGTGAAACTTGAGTTCTTCGATGTGATCCAGAACTGGAGGATTTTTTGTTTGTTTTCATTCGCAAAGTTTTCTTTTATGTGAGTTCGACAAAGGGGAAAATTCTGTGGGAGGAGAGAGAGAGTGAGGAAATTGAAATGCGCGGAAGTTTGAAGGGGAAAAAATAGAATTTGAACTTAAAGTCAAGGAAAGCCGTAGGTGTAGGAATAAAATAATGCGTTTCTGATCTACATTGATGCAGATAAGTGGATTAGTTTTCAGTGGTATTGAGGATGCATGTCTATGTTCCCTCAGCTCTATGTTTCCCTCAGCTCTATGTTCCCTCAAGTCAAGTTACATGCATGCTGTCATGTCATGTCATAATGCCATGTCATATCATGCCATGTGCCATGACATATGCCATGCCATATTACATGACGTAAAATCTCTCTTGACTTGAGGGAACATAGAGCTGAGGGAACATAGAGCTAATTCTCCTAACAAACCACTCTGTGTTCCCTCAGCTCTATGTTCCCTCAATTCAAGTTACATGATGACCAGAGGTCAACTAATGGTCAGAGTGACCAGTGTTCAAGCAATGGTCAGAATGATCATTGGTCAAGCAATGGTCGGAGTGACCAGTGGTCAAGCAATGGTCAGAATGACCTGTGGTCAAGCAATGGTTAAACTGACAGTGGTCAAGCGTGAGAGTTTATAATGAAAATGACGTGAGAGAGAGAGAGAGAGAGGCCAAATATGACTTAGTCGCTTGACCACTGGTCAGATTGACCATATAGCTTGACCACTTGTCAGTTAGACCATTGCTTGACCACTGGTCAGTCTGACCACTGCTTTACCACCGGTCACTTTGACATGACATGACTTGTTACTTGACTTGAGGGAACATAGAGCTGAGGGAACATAGAGCTGACCCCGGTGTTGATGTGCTAAGACATATGTTGTTGTACTTGGTAGTGGTCGCTGGTGTACAGAAATATGGTTTTCAAGTTTGGTAAAGATTGGTTATTTTCTGAGAGTGTAGTTGGTGTCGGAGGACCGAAACGCTTAGTATTAACAGAGACGAGTCTGTCACGCAGCGCGTGCGCGGGTGCAGAGGGTAGACTGCATTCGCGGTGTCCGTGCTTGTGTGAGGTTTATCGATCGATAGGTGACGGGTGGTGGTACTTCGGGTAGATACGTATTGTAGAGTTTCACTTTTGGTGTTTGAACGTGGAACCAAACTGGGTTGGATGGGCAGAAAGGTAAATTAGGGATTATTACATTAATAATGGTTTTTCTAATTATTATTAAAGATTTGCAGGTGAATCAATGATTATGTTAAATACAATAGTAGTATCGGTTAGACTACTTAGTATAGTTTATCACAATTGAAATAAAAGAGAAACAGCAGATGATAGTAAAGATGTTTCAGATACTTAGGAATTGTGCCTCAGAAGTCTACTCATGGTGTGTATACACACACACACACACACACACACACACACACACACACACACACACATATATATATATATATATATATATATATATATATATATATATATATATATATATATATATGGTTCTTCTTGGTTTAGTCGACGGGGTGCGCCAGTATTCCAAAAAGTGTTCCTCAGCATTGTGGTGTCAGTAGGCAATGTTTAAGGTAATGTATAGCAGCACTCGGAAATCCTTGTCGAGCTTATGTAATTGGTAATTGTCCTAGCGCTTGATAATTTCTGATAACATTTGCGAGATTATGATTGTGCCTGCTAGGAAACTAGGACACCCAGGTTCAATTCTATTGTTTTGTTTCGCTGGAGATGTGTTTGATTATTCTATTAAGCATGTTATTAGGTGATAGGCCCTGAACTGTGACTGGCACTGGTAGTCACTAACGGTCGGTTGTTTGTTGGAATAAATAATGATTTATGATCTTACTGAATCATGGTGTCTTGGAGACTTCGATGGGGACAGACGTCGTGGGAATATAATTCGGATGGTATAATCACTGTTATGAGGGAACTGGTTACACGGCCATTGATGGAAATGGAAAGTCAATGGAGTCGATTTAAATTTGTGATGGAAAGTTTCTGGTGAGAGAGTTTTGATGTCAGGGTGGCTGGTTGTATAAATCAAGGTTTAAAATTCCGATGAGCTGTCGCACTTTGGGTTGTGACGTGTACATCTCAGGACTATATTTGAGTCAACATGAAATGCTAAAAACATGAAAAAACATCAGAGCCGTTGACTTAAGTGAAGCAGCAAGTAACTTTATTCTTCTGTGGTAGTAAGACATTTCCTTTTTCACAGGTTCCGGCGAGTTTTCTTGCTTTCTCTCCTGCACAACGAATCCGTGAGGGTTGGCCTCTCGGGTTGGGGGTCGTCTTACCTCCGCTTCCACTGTCATCCCTGCCCATTCCTCTGCCAGGAGTGGGGACGCACCTGGATCCGGCAGGGTGTGTTCTGGTCTGGGTGCCAACTCCGTCTTCTGCAGTCCCAGTGGTTGCAGTTCCTCCAACTTCGAGTCTTTCTTCTTCTTCGGGGTAGGCAAGCACCTCGAGGGCCCACTCGAGGTGTAATTTGCGGTACATCATGCGGGTGTGAATGGTGAGTGGTGTAGTTGGTGCCGGTAGGAAGTGGACCGGACTCTTCGATTCGTCACTACTTATTCCAGCTTCTTCGTCTCAAACGCTTCAGTGCAGGTCTTGTGTGGTTTCTTTTTTTTTTTTTTTTTTTTGGTGGTACATTGATGCGAGGGCGTGGTGAATCGACTTTACGTGGTGACATTGAAAAACGCTTACTGTATTGCCGTTTTTGGTGTGTGTGTGTGTGTGTGTGTGTGTTGTTTTTTTTTTTTTTTTTTCGTGTGCATGTGTCGAGTATCCAGCAGGGACTTTGAGTGAGATATTTAAAGTGCAAGATTGGGTTTCGTGTCACTTGAACAATTGAAGTGTTGTGAATGATATTTTGGGGATGGAGTTTGGGTGAACGGATAGTCTGACACCAGTAGAGAACATTTAGTATAAGGAATACAGCTTGGAAGAAGAAGGAGGTTACGCTAAAGCATCGCGTGGGTATCTTGGGTTCGATGGAATATCAACCTTGTTTGATATTTCAGCCTGGGATTACCAGGTGATGTAGTTCCTCATCTTTGTTCCTTCTGTTATTGGCCTTCAGTGGGCTGAGTGTGTGTGTGTGTGTGTGTGTGTGTGTGTGTGTGTGTGTGTGTGTGTGTGTGTGTGAGCCTCTTGAGGGAAGTCATTGCATATGAATGGGCGTGCACATGTATGCGTAAGGGGCCATGTGATGATGGACGTGCATTGGTGATATTGGTATAGTTGGATTCCTTTTTTGCTTTATTTGTTTGCTTCTTTTGTTTTTCGTGTGGCTAAAACCGCATGTGTGTGTTGGATGTAAAGATCTTGGTGTTTTCATCTGCCATTCTGTTGGTGAGACAGCGTGTGTCAATGCAAATAAAGCCTTCTGTCTGTGCACCATATTTCTCTGTGTCTGTGTGTTTGTTTGTTGTGTGCGTTCGTACTCTTAGGTAAAAGAGGGAGGGGTGATTGCAAAGGGGGGTATATTCATACATATATCCCTGTCTACTGTCTTATACACTGACACACACACACACACACACACACACACACACACACACACACACACACACACACACACACACACACACACACACACACACACACACACACACACACACACACACACACACACACACACACACACACACACACACACACACTCACATTTGCACGCAGGCACGCAGGCACGTATTGATTCGTTACGATTTTCCAACATCTATTATCGTCATGTCGAAGGCAGAAAGTTTTAAAGAAGATAGTATCTTTTGAAGGTTGTACAGACAGGTTTTTTTTTTTTTTTTCGGACACCACCTCAGCTTTTCTTGGTCTCCTTCTAATCTCTCTTCAGAAGTTTGATGCCAGACTTCATATCAGAGTGCGAACCCATCCCACCTTCTTCTCCCGTGCCTTGCGTCCCACTCACAACTTCCACTCTCTCAGTTGAGAAGGTAGACTGTGGACAGACTGTCAGCCCCCTCCCCTCCTTCTTCTGTGTGCAGCAAGGTGGTCAATGTTTCCTTAAATGGCTTTTAAGAGTTTCGGGAAATGTGTGGAAATCTTCAGGTAACCCTCAGCTGCTGTAAATAAGAGGTTGACGGAAACAACATCGCAAACAGTTGGGGCGCCTACTGCCGGTGTTATATGGCCTGATGTCACTGTTTGCACGTGCGGATTGGCTGCACGTATTGTTCGGTTTTTTGGGGTTGTTTACAATTCAGGGTGCGTTTGCTGACAACGATTTCCATTTGTGCCTGCAGTTGTTTACTATTTCTACTTTAGTATTTAGGGTTGCTAAGTATGGTTTGCATAGTATTAACCATTTTTCTGTTGAACATAGGTTGCATCTTTTTGAAATGTTGTTGTATNGTGGACAGACTGTCAGCCCCCTCTTCTTCTTCTTCTGTGTGCAGCAAGGTGGTCAATGTTTCCTTAATGGCTTTTAAGAGTTTCGGGAAATGTGTGGAAATCTTCAGGTAAACCTTCAGCTGCTGTAAATAAGAGGTTGACGGAAAAACAAACATCGCAAACAGGAGCTGTCAGTCTAGTACGTGTTTTTATATATATATATATATATATATATATATATATATATATATATATATATATATATATTTGTTAAAAATAGTATGATAAAAGGAAGTTGTGTTATATGGCCTGATGTCACTGTTTGCACGTGCGGATTGGCTGCACGTATTGTTCGGTTTTTTGGGGTTGTGTTACAGTTCAGGGTGCGTTTGCTGACAACGATTTCCATTTGTGCCTGCAGTTGTTTTTATTTCTACTTTAGTATTTAGGGTTGCTAAGTATGGTTTGCATAGTATTAACCATTTTTCTGTTGAACATAGGTTGCATCTTTTTGAAATGTTGTTGTATGGTGATGCCCTTTTTATGATTTTCCAGGATATGTTATAGTTTATTTTTTTTGTCTTTAAGTCTCCAAATATATTTGCTCAGTTCTGTTTGGTTTTTGTATTTTTCTTTGTTGAATGACTGTTTATGGTTTGCGTATCTGGTTTTGAAGTGATTTTCAGTGATCCCTATGTATGTTTCTTTTTCATTTTCTGATGTCACAGTGGCTTGGTATACAATGTTGTTATAGAGGCATTTGTTGCTTAGGGACACTGTTCTTTTTTAGCACAATTGCAGGATTTTCTTTCTTCACCCTTCTTTGCTGTGTTGCTTTTCATTTTTTGGATGAATCAATTATATTTTTAAGGTTAGGCATGCATGAATATGATAGTTTGATGGTGTTCTTGTTGAATATTTTGGACAAATTTGTGTTCTTTTGGGAAGGATGCTGTCAAAATTTTGAAAAAAATTCTTTTCCTACGTTTGTTTTTACTCGTCCATCATATGGAGGGTTGTACCATGTGATTTTCCTTTTCCTGCTTTTTTTGTTTTTGTTCATGTTGTTATCTGGGTTGTATTGTAGTTTGTAGCTGTAACCACTTTTTTGCAATGCCTCTTGGTATTCTGCTGCTGCATTGTTGAATACTCTTTCATTATGTGACAGATTAGATAATCTCTTGTTTATGCCATTGGGTATGGTTTTTAGTATAGATGGTGGGTGGTTGCTATTGATGTTTACATAAATGGGTGTGTCATTAGGTTTCTTGTTGTATGTTTATATATGTGGTTGTTGAGGTCAAGTGTTATGTCTAAGTAGTTCACTACCTTTTTGTTTGCTTCGATGGTGATTTTTAAGTTATGGTTTGGAAAATTTTGCATAGTTCTTTTTTCTTGTTTTCAATGGTTCTTGGATTGTTGTTTAGCGCGGCGAGGCCGTCGTCTCTGTACAGTCCGACTTGTTTTCCGAGTTGCTTTTGGATGTTGGATAGTATAAACAGTCCGACTAGTTCGCATGTTTCGGCACCGTCATACGATCCCATGGTCACATCAAATGTGAGTTTTTATTCGTTTTCTTGATCCATGTATCATTTCTGCTGTAGAGTAAAGTTTTTCTGGGTGTGGAAAATGATTTCCATTTCTGACCCTGTTATGTCTGTGTGTTTATTAGCAAATTTCAGAGCTTTAGTGAGTAGCTCTTCGTCTATGGATGGGTAGAAGTCTACTATGTCGAATGTGATGAATACTGTGTTCTTCTGTTTGTTAAGGTTTTTTGAACCATTGATAACTTAACTTATATGTGTTCTTCCAGAGGTTGTATTCAGTGTTTGATTTATGTTTTTTATGGCTTTTTCTAAGATTTTCTTACTTATTTTGCCCAGTTCAGATTTAGATGGGTTTATTAGTCTACATGTTGGGTTGTTGTGGAAATTGGGTTTATGGTCTTTAAGGGTTATGAAGGCTTCTTTTTATTGCAGTTGTTTCCACCCTGTCACCTAGATCCATGTGGTGTACGAGTTCTTTTTTTTTTTTTCGGATGTTGTTTTGTGTATGTTTTATCAGCTTTTTTGTAGTTTTTCTGAATGTTTTTATCAAGAAGTTGTGAGTAC
Organism: Conus betulinus; assembly: GCA_016801955.1. Taxonomy (NCBI): domain Eukaryota; kingdom Metazoa; phylum Mollusca; class Gastropoda; order Neogastropoda; family Conidae; genus Conus; species Conus betulinus. The sequence goes on from JADBJO010021559.1 coordinate 9,992, forward strand.
TCGTTTGGTTCCATTTTGTAGTAATTACTGGTTTTGTCAGCCTTCACGAATATTTTTTTATCATTTTGTATTTGTTTTATTCATTTTTTAATGATGTTTGGAAATCGTTGTTTGATTTTTTGAATTCTATGTTGGCTATCATTCTTTTCATTTTATCCTCAAAAGATTTCATTTCATCTATGGCTGGTGGAGATCGCCATGATTTGAAGTCATATGTGTTTTTGTCCTCTTTTTTTGCATTCGGATTCAGGGAAGAAAAAAATGCTTTCCATCTCATGTTTCGTACGAATTTTTTCAGTTTGTTCTATTAATCTTTTTAAGTAGAACTGCGGGTTGGAAAATGGTATATTTTTTTGTCGATTGTCTAAAATTAATTTCCTCCATTTTGAAATTCACCAGGCCACAGTGCTCAACTTGAGGAGCTATTATTAAAAATACTGCTAAAACGCCTAATAAAAATCTTAAGGTGCTCAACCCCTTGGGGAACAACATCTGTTAAAAATAGTATGATAAAAGGAAGTTTTAAAAATCAACAGATCTGTTTCGAGCCAGCGCTCTCGTCAGGATGTTTTGGGGCGCCTACTGCCGGTGTTATATGGCCTGATGTCACTGTTTGCACGTGCGGATTGGCTGCACGTATTGTTCGGTTTTTTGGGGTTGTTTACAATTCAGGGTGCGTTTGCTGACAACGATTTCCATTTGTGCCTGCAGTTGTTTACTATTTCTACTTTAGTATTTAGGGTTGCTAAGTATGGTTTGCATAGTATTATATATATATATATATATATATATATATATATGTGTGTGTGTGTGTGTGTGTGTGTGTGTGTGTGTGTGTGTGTGTCTGTCTGTCTGTCTGTCTGTCTGTCTGCCTGTCTGTCTCTCTCTCTCTTCCACCCTCCCTCTCTCTTACCCCAACTCCACCTCTCTGTATCCAACCATCCCTCCCTCCCTCCCTCCATCCATCCATCTATCCATCTCTATGTCTCTTTTATCGATCAATCAATCACCAATCGATTAGTCTCTCTCTCTCTCTCTCTCTCTCTCTCTCTCTCTTTATCTATCCATCTGTCTGTATGTCTGTCTGTCTGCCTGCTTGCCTGCTACCTGTCTGTTGAACATCACGTTATTTGTTTTGGATGTTTTGCATCTACGTATAGTGACCAGTGTTATTTCAAGCTCTCCCATCTAGAAGTACAGAAAAATATATGAACGACCGTTGATGGGTTCGAGTTTTTTTTTTTCTTTCTTTTTTTTTTTTTTTTTTTTTTTTTTTTTTTACGACAGAGGTAGAAAGAAAAATTGTCCGTTGATTCAGCAGCAGTTCCTGAAACACTCAAAAGACGTGTTAATATCCAACATAAACGAAACACTGAATGAAACAAAAGTACTTGACAAATTCCGATTAATGGTCCTTGACGAATGGGGGGGGGGGGGGGGGGGATGTGGATGGGAGATGGCAGTGATCGGCACAAATGAAATCATCTGAACGTTGATATGGGCCTGATGTATTACCAGCAGGAGAGTCGCCAGCGCATAACTCTCAAATACAATGCTGAGTAATAAAATTGTAGTACGTAGTCTCATAAAGTTCACAATCAACTGGCACGAAGGAGATATATTACCAGCAGGAGAGTCGCCAGCGCATAACTCTCAAATACAATGCTGAGTAATAAAATTGTAGTACGTAGTCTCTCATAAAGTTCACAATCAACTGGCACGAAGGAGATATATTACCAGCAGGAGAGTCGCAAGCGCATAACTCTCAAATACAATGCTGAGTAATAGAACACTATATACAGAGGCAGGCAAGATTCTGGACCGTAGCACTTGGTCCTGCGGCGTTTGCGCCGTATAGTAGTAGAAGTAGTAGTAGCAGCCCTGGCAGTAGTATTGCGAAGTCAACGAGGCGTAATGTGCCGTTAGGAGTAACAGCAGTGGGTGGAGAAGTAGTAGGATTATGTACAGTGGGTGTCAGCGCCCAGAAGTGTGCCATAATAAACCGACTATGGATCAAGGAAAAGGGAGGTGGACCATGAATGACTAGTTTCAAAGTGAAACGACTGCAGGCGGAAATCTAAACAAATCTTAAAAATAAATGTCAGCGAACCGCCCAGAGAAACGTGGACAAACGAGTCACAAGACAAAAAACACAACGCGTTTCGACTTCTTAGGTCTTTTTCAGGTGAAACAAAAATGAAAACAAATAACGAAAATGCACATAGCTTTGATCGCTTCAGATTGCTTCTGTGTTCAGCGCAAGGAAGAAGGCAACGCGTTGTGTTTTGTCTTGTGACTCGTTTGTCCACGTTTCTCTGGGCGGTTCGCTGACATTTATTTAAGATTTGTCATGAATAATGACATTAAACGAACAAAGACAATAGCGACCTTGCAAGAATATTCATTACGTACGCACGTGGGTGTTTGAATTGTATAGCAGTAGCATAATGAGCAGCTGAAGTAGAGTACTAAGCTTATCTGTTTACACATGAACGGTAACTGTACTGATGATATAACCGTGGAGCGTTTAGGACTGACGCTTTATTCTTATCACTGAACGTAGATATTGCAGACGAGACGAATCAGACAAACAAGACGCAACAAGAAGACAAACTGACATGTCAATGACATGGGGGAAAAGTGCAGGTGATGGGTCGACACCCGTGTGTTGGGGAAGCAACGTTAGCGCTGTTCATTCAGGAGAAGTTGAACTGTTTCTGATTGATAGGCTGATGCCAGACGTGCAACAAAGCGACGAGGGGGGAAAAAGAACAATGATCACACCAGCACTAACCAACAGTTAACCAGGATGTCAGTTTGTACACATGCATAGTCAGACCCGTCGGCCAACTATACACATCGTGTGATCGATTTCAGTCTCCTGTCCTCGAATCCTTATTAACCAGTCTTGATAACCACACATCATGGGAGAGTGTGGGAAGATGAACATGCATAAAAGCACGGCTTAGTGACAAAGAACAAAAAGGCAGAGAGCGAAAGAACAGTGTGTGTTGTCCTCATTCTGTGTGCTTAACGGCGGCGTTTACGTCCATTGTTTGTCTTTCGGATGTGAAAATCTCGGACCAGATGTGCAGGAGTGTGTGACTCAGGCTCCCAAGTGGTGTTCCGGTACCAACCCACTTGATTTTGTAATGCTTATGTTTGTCTGTCATCTTACAAGCAAGAATCTGTTCCACGAGGTATGTTTCCTCATCAGAGGGGACCTGGTTGTCCAGTGTTGGGGAAGGCGTGGTGTTGTTGTGCTGGGCTGAGCTGGAAGAGAGGGAGGGGGCGGGGCTAGCTGGAATCTGTGCGGATGAGTGCGTCACCTCATCGGTATCAGAGACCGCCTGTGTGGGTGAGTGCGTCACCTCATCGGTATCAGAGACCGCCTGTGTGGATGAGTGCGTCACCTCATCGGTATCAGAGACCGCCTGTCTGGATGAGTGCGTCACCTCATCGGTATCAGAGACCGCCTGTGTGGGTGAGTGCGTCACCTCATCGGTATCAGAGACCGCCTGTGTGGATGAGTGCGTCACCTCATCGGTATCAGAGACCGCCTGTGTGGATGAGTGCGTCACCTCATCGGTATCAGAGACCGCCTGTGTGGGTGAGTGCGTCACCTCATCGGTATCAGAGACCGCCTGTGTGGATGAGTGCGTCACCTCATCGGTATCAGAGACCGCCTGTGTGGGTGAGTGCGCGTCACCTCATCGGTATCAGAGACCGCCTGTGTGGGTGAGTGCGTCACCTCATCGATATCGGAGACCGCCCGCCTGTGTGGGTGAGTGCGTCACCTCATCGGTATCAGAGACCGACTCGTTGTCGTGGGTTTGAGTTTGAGACCAGCGTTTCGGATCCGATCAAAGATCACAGAAAGATAAGACAAATGATCTTCGAAGTTTTGGGATAGACAGAGAATGTCATCAATGAAACCCAGGCAAGTTTTGAATGTGAGTCCAGCAGACAGACGGTTCATCAGAGACTGAAATGATCCAGGAGCTCCCTGTAATCCAAAGGGCATTCTGGTCCAAGCAAAAGATCCGAAATGAGTCGTGAAGGTGGACTTATCCTGAGACTCAGAATCTAGTGGGATTTGCCAGAAGCCAGAAAACAAATCAAGGGTGGAGAACATGGTGGATTGTCCCATGATGTCTAACGCACCTTCCAGTCGGGGGAGGGGGAAATGTGGTTTGGTCACTTTGTTCAATTTGCGGTAATCGACCGCAAAGCGATAGGTACCATCTTTCTTTTTCACTAAAACCACAGGAGACGACCAGGGGGGATGTGGAAGGGCGAACAACCCCATGCTGATACATTTCATTGACTTGTCTCTCTATTTCTGCATTCAGAGCAGGTGCTGTACGGTATGGCCTTTGTTTGATAGGAGCAGAGTCACCCGTGTCGATGGTGTGAGACACCAGGTGAGTCTCACCTAGCTCTGACATGTCAGCAGCAAAAATGTCTCTGTTCTGGGCTAGAAAGAGGGTGAAAGAGTCTTTTTAATCTGCAATCAAATCTGAATCTGATAGGTCAATACCTAAATTGGTTATCATGGTTTTGGCTTTAGAAAGTTGGTCAGAGTCAGTTTGAATAGCTGCTGACCTGATATTGGCAGAGTGTTCGGAAATTTCCCCCAAATCTTGGGAAACTTCCTCACAATGACCAGTTGTATCCTTGGGTGTTAATCTCACAGTGGAAGTGAAGTTATTACGCACAACACACATGGCCTGATTTTCTGTTAGTGTAACCAAGGTTCTTGCTGCAATCACCTTGTTTGACAGCAATGCCTGTAATGGGTCAATGACACCAATGGCATGGCTACACTTGGAGGTGACACGAACAGGTAGCAACACTTCAGAATAAGGAGGGATATATGTTGTGTGCAACACTTGGACAGGCACACTGTCAGTTGGTCTTTCAGAAAGGGGACTGACGTTAAACCATTGTACAGCTGAAGGTGATGGGTACCAAAGTGGAGGGAGGCTTGATGTGCCGTTAAGAAATCAATGCCTAAAATCAAGGGACAAGTCAAATGCTCCAGAACAATGAATGACTGTGAAACATGCAGACTGGAAAGTTTGAGGGGCAGTTCAATTTTTCCTAGGACTGTAACGGGCTGTCCACCGACTCCCTTGATGAAGGTCAGGGGGCAGGGCTGCAGCTGCTGACTAGTTTGTCTTCAACTAAACCATTTGCAATCTGGCTACTAACACAGGAGACATCAGCACCTGTATCTACCAGACTGGTGTAGGGCTTGTTCGTGATATAGACTCTAATCTTACGACACTTAGAGAATGACCTAATGTGTGGGGACGGGTTCAGAGTCATGATTTTTTTTTTGTTCTTCTCATGGCAACCAATCCTGGCTTTGGAAGTCATGAGGGGAAACCCCTATCTGCTACTGCTGCGCCTAAAGCAAACGGCGGCGGTGTGACCGATGACGTGGCAATGATGGCACCTTGCATCACGAAACCGACACGTGTGTCGCGCATGAGCGCCTCCTCCACATGAACGGCAAGGCGTCTGCTGCTGCCGCGCAAAGGCTGGACGAACGTTTCTGTGACCAGCGGGCTGGTTGAATGAGCGTGGGTGGGCGGTGCCGTTATCCCCAGGGTCAAAAGCGCGCGCTGTGTGGCGAGGCTCTGTTGGGGGTCAACCCATGTGGCCTGTGTTGCGGTCTGTGTGTGGCGTGAAACCGGGTATTCCCGCGAGCCGAGTCCATTCTCTGTATGTCAGTCGTCAGGGCTCCTATTTGCTCAGTGAGTGAGGCCAGTGCCACCTCTACTTTATCTGTGGCTGGGGAGTCCTGAAAGACAGATGCGGTCAGGGCCAAGTCAAGGGCTTGTTGGAGAGACTGGGGCGAACGCAGCATAACAAATTTTGAAATGGATGGAAGGAGGCCATTGACAATAGTTTCCATGACATCTTTGGGGGGGTTGTCTAGCTGTTGTCCCTGTCGCGTCATCGACGCAAAGACTCTTCTACTGTCTCATGGGGTAGTTGCCGACGGTCGTTAAACTGTTTCAACCGAATCCATCGCGTGGATTCATGAGGCGTAAAGCGCCTGATCAGAGCATCACACAGTCCTTGATTGATACGTGTGCAAGTCAGGGACTGACAGGTCTAATCCATCCAGCCACAACTGCGCCTGGTCCTTCATGAACAGGGGGAGGATCGCTCTTTTACTGTCCTCCTGCCAGCCTTGTAGTAGGGCATATCTGTCAAAAGTTTTCAGCCAGGAAGCAATGTCCTGCGTTGGTTTGCCAGTAAAAGGATCAGGCATTAACTGATGAGGCAGGTGAAGGGTGGAAGTTGGGGTTGGGGGGGGGGTGTGGCGTTTCGTCCAAGACTGTCTCCGGTAATGATAGGCTGACTGTGAGCACTGGACGGAAGAGGGTGAGAATGGTAGGAGGTAGTACTAACAGGGGCATGGGTTGCACTGTCGGTCAGTGATGATGTGTAGCTGAGAGAGAGATGAGACCTGGGCGTGGGAAGGGAGTGGGAGGATGAAGCGTCATCGACGCAAAGAATGTGAGGAGGGGATCTCATGGTCACGATCCAGCAGATGTCGGACTTACGCAGTAGCCCAACGCGCTGGTCGGACCTTGTTGGTAGAAATTCGACAATACGTCGCCGTGATGGATGGTCTCATATGTGAAACGTTTTTCTTTCTAGTATGAGTGAGGATGGGGACGACGAAGATGATGCGATAAGGTTCCATTCTAGTGTGACACCATGACAGGGTTGTGCTGCGCCCTTCCTTCTAGGAATGTCCAGGATTCAGCCAGGGCTGCAGTGGCAGCTATGGTTGTTTTATGTTTCTTCATCATCATTTTTTTTTTTTTATTAATGATCTATTCGTTGTCAAGCTTTGGTTTGGTTATATATTCATTTATTTATAGCATTTTAGTAAATAAATTCATTCACTCATTCACTTATTCTAACTAACTTTTTATCCATTCATTTATTTTCGCATTTCCGTCAAATGGATTATCAATGGTCCATCAATCATTTATTCATTTATGTATTCATATCAAGGATCACATCTTTAGTGGGATCGGGTGGGTTTTTTTTCGTTTGTTCATTAATTTTCATTTTTTGAATACACCTGTTGTATCCACACACATTTTTATAACAGTTTACTCATGTACATCAAAACTGATTTGCATCAATTATTTAGTTCTTAATTTATTCGATTACCGACCTATCTATTCAATTTCTTTCATTAGGGCAATAATCATTCACGTACATCTTTCATTTATCCAATGCTTTATTTCATTCCTAGTTTGTCTAGTCGGCTGACTTTTTTTCAGTAAAGGATTCCATCACAAAAAGGAAAGGAAGGAGAAGAAAGTATAATTTTGTTGGGCAAATTACAGTCACCAACCTCCCACCATGAAGTGATCATCTACCAAGAATGATATTAGCTGAGCGCTATATGATTTGGTGAGTCAAGCGTGAATATGGCTGCCGAGTGCTTTTAATATGGGAAAGGAAACAAATCGCATTTCATGGTTTAGCAGTAAGAGAAAAGCTGATAGTCGCTCTTTCAACAGATCACTGTTGAAAAAAACACCAGTGCAGGTGAGACCCCTGCACAGAGAGAGTCACCGTGTATTGTCTTTCCTCTTCAGTAGGACAATTCTGCAACAGGGTCAGTATGGAAAACTCTTTCAATCCACCCGATCACAAAATTGGAGTTTTAACCAAGGTGGCACTTACAGAAACTAGCCAAACAGAACAATATTTTTCATATTAACTGTAGAGCACACGACGTGAAAGGAACAGATAGAGTCGACAATGAGTTCTGGAAAGAAGTCTTAATTACCTATTTGAACTCCAAGCAGATTGTGAAACAAGGAGAACTGAAGAGCTCTGAGTTTCAGAATCAATTACTGTTTTTAACAATTCACTTATAACATACAGGAACAAAACATTATTTTTTAAAACCTGGTACAGGAAAGGAATGGAGAAGGTGAAAGATGTAATGCATCATACTGAAAACAGATTACTTACACTACTTACACTAAACATTGTTGAAGAAAACAGGGCAAACGTAATACTGGAATATATATCCTCGTTAATGCTATTCCACGGACCTGGCTACAGTGGAGACATAGAGGTGAACAACAGAATGAAACTCGGCAGTGCGACGCAAGTCGCTATAACACAAAGCCGAAAAACATTGAGAAAATCTTACAAACTGGAAACCCGGAGGTCCCATGTTCTTTTCACTTTTGGAGGAGAAAACTTGGTTTCGAACTCAATAGTTCAACATGGTCCAGAGCGAAAGAAATCACTAAAGAAACAAGGCTAAGAGTTTTGCACTGGAAAATCCTCCATAATATATATCCAACAAAATATTATTCTAAATAAAATGAAGGTAAAAGATTGTAACAAGTGTTCTTACTGCCCTGAGGCTGTGGACTATGTTGAACATTTTTTCTGTGAATGCCCAATTGCAAACCATTTTTGGACTTTTATTGAAAAGAAAATCCATTCACAAATAAATACTCCCCTGAAATTATCAATACGAGATATATTATTTGGTGTCAGTAAAATGCAATATAATAAGGAACATTATAAGTACATAAACACCTCATTCTAATTGGGAAAATGTGTATAAGTATTAAAAAAAAAAACTGAATCCGCTTTATCTCTGCAGTCCATCTTTGAAAGAGAAATGAACGTGAGAAACTTATGCAGATCTTAACCCCGCTGCCCCCCTCCCCCCCCCCCCTCTCTCTCTCTCTCTCTCTCTCTCCTCTCTCTCTCTCTATCTCTCCTCTCTCTTTGTCTCTCTGGGTTTGTTTGTGTGTTCCTCTATCTGTCTCTATCTGTCTCTGTGTTTTTCTCTCCCCCCCCCCTACTTTCATGCGCCCCCCCTTGTACCTCCCTTCTCTTTGTGTATGAATGTCTCTTTTTTGGTGCAAGCAGTGATTATTATTTGTTTACAATGCCTGGCGGTCTGACTGCTCTCTATCTCTTAGTTTTACATATACATATGTGTGTAACAGCCTTTATTCTTTATTGAAACGATGTATTTTGTTTGAAATGTCAAACGGAACAGTATGGGAATGCCCGAGCGCTTAACGTTAAAACATTTATGAGTACAGCGGGAATCGTTTTAACAATTGGGGGGGGGGGGGGGGACAGGGGAGGGGGGGGGGGGGGGGGGGGGGTTTTTTTTTTTTTTTTTTTTTTTTTTTTTTTTTTTTTTTTTTTGTGTGTGTGTGTGTGTGTGTGTGTGTGTGTGTGTGTGTGTGTGTGTGTTCGTCAGTACAACTTTGAGTTAATCTGACAATAAATTGGTGTCAGTGTGTGTGTGTGTGTGTGTGCTTGTCCGGTCTCTCCTGGTGCGTTCCTTGCTTTTTTTTCGTTCTTCGCGCGAAGGATCGTTCTTGGAGAGGCTCGACCTTGTCGGTAAATGGGCGAGAGCTTCACATTTACATTTGTTTGGGCTTACTGGGCTTACTGAGCACTGATTCTTCTCTCTCTCTCTCTCTCTCTCTCTCTCTCTCTCTCTCTCTCTCTCTCTCTCTCTCTCTCTCTCTCTCTCTCTCTTCCCATTTTCTTTGCAACATTCAGAATGAAAATGTCAATGCACTAAACACTATTACAGAAACAAACCCAGACGACTCTGTACCAATGGTCAGGGCACTGAACTAGCAGGAGAATGTTCTCCGGAGCGGTACATACAGATATGAAGGGACAGTGAGAGTCGAAGAAAAAAAAAAGGAGAAAAAAAAAAAGGAGAGGAAAAAGAAAAAAAAGGGGGAAAAGAAAAAAAAAAAGAAAAATGGAGAGAGGTCAAAAAAGAAGGTAGGGGAAGCCGGCATGGAAAGAGGGCTCTTCCTTGAATGAATATGATTTGATAGATTGATAGGTTGATAGAAGGGTAGACTGACTGACATACAGACGGGCGGACAGGGAAGTCGGGAAATAAATGGATAGATGGATTTATGGAGAGAGGTGAGGGGTGTGGTCAGGGGGGGGGGGGGGGGGGGGGGGGGGGGGTTGGCCAGGGGGTCGAGGGGGTCGGGTGGGGCTGGTCAGATGAGGGAGGGAGGTGAGAGAGAGGGATACGATACAAGAAAGAAAGGATCTACTATTTCATACGTGTGTCCCAGTCCGTGTGTGTACGGATGCATATGCCCGTGCTGGTGTGCGTGCGCGTGCACTTGGACGAGGGTGCAAATGAAATTGAGGGTGAGGTAATACGTTTGAGAGAGGGGTGGGCGATTCGGGTATAAATAGGAGAGAGAGAGAGAGCTGGAGTGCTGATACACAAACAGGGAGATTGGTTACGAGGTGAAGACATGTTATTGGCTATGGTATTTATTCGCTGTAAGAAATCAAACTGGAATAATGTAGTACTTTTCATGATTCTCCCTTCCAGATACCCGAATCTTACTTTTTCTTCTCAATTCATATCATGCAATTGTTAAGCGTTCCGTTAAAGATTCCTCCCATCCAAACCCCAAGAAAAAGATAGATTTCCATTTCACATCAGGAGCCTAATCTCCATGTAGGTTTCTCTGATAGACCGGGAATGTGTGGGAAAAAAAAAAAACAAAACAAAACAAAACCAACAAACAAAAAAACAGTGTCAGTATCTCCGGTAAAACGTGGTTCTTGGGAGGTGGGAGGGGCGGGTGAGTGTAGACAGTGGCATAGGGGTGAGGCTGGAGCAGGCGATGGGATGGGGGGGGGGGGGGGGGGGACGGGGGGGGGGGGGGGGAGGACGGGGGGGGGGGGGGGGGGGGGCTGTTATTTTATGACGAAGCTGAAAGAAGTATGATCTTCAGACACGAATTGTCGCTCTGTATTCTGTGTGTCCCTTCAGTAAAAGGCAGCGATCGTTTCCCACCGGCTGACTCTCTCTCCTGGGTCTCAGGAACTGATGAATGTTTCACATCAATTTATGTTCTTTTCGGGAATTTGAAAAAAAAAAATGACTGTGACCCCTGGACAGACATTGTCGAATCACTTAAACACGCAAGTAATTTCACAAGACATCATAAGATAATCATTAACACTGCAACCACTTCCTGACACATATGTGTAACGACTTACAAGTCGCTATATGACACAATCCATTAAGAATACCCAAATCTACAGCAGTACACATATTCAATAACAGTTTACCATAATTATTCAACGATTTATGCTGGGAACATCTACCAACATTTAATGGATGACTCGCACATTGCAACTCGAAAATAGTATCGTTATCTATTCTCTGACAAACATGTGAAATGTTAGAAGTCCCTGCTATTCATATCTCCACACACACATACACGTCATTATAGGTCAATATACAATCAGTTATGTAATCCTCCAGAATTGCTATACCATTTTCAGTCTCAAAATATAACATAATTCGGCGAACCCGCAGGAGGTACATAGGTATATATATATAGAACATATCTGTCCACATCAAACAAGTGTGTGTGTGTGTGTGTGTGTGTGTGTGTGTGTGTGTGTGTGTGTGTGTGTGTGTGTGTGTGTGTGTGTGTGTGTTTTAAAGCAAAATACACCACAGTTTCGAGATTCGATATGAACTTGTTCAACATATGGTAAGAAGGCATTTCTAACCAGACATACCAAACCACCGGGATCGCCTCCCCTGAGCCGTGAATTTTACAGCAGGAACACAAATGTAAAAATCCAGCAAACGTAGAAGAACAGTCCTCAAGAAATGTTTTCCACCAGACAATTAAATCAAAAGAGCAAACATACGAAACAAAATCCTTTTCATTAAGTTTAGAAATTAGACCGTTAACGTTCCGGTGCAGATAGGAAACAGCGCGTTTTTCTGTATCGCCAACAACACAATTCAAAACATTCATATGCAGTCGACCACTCGGAAACGTTAGTAGTAGTAGTAGTAGTAGTAGTAGTAGTAGCAGCAGCAGCAGCAGTAGTAGAAGAAGCAATAGTAGTGGTGGTGGCAGTGGTGGTGGTGGCGGTGGTAGTTGTAGCAGTAGTAGAAGAAGCAATAGTTGCGGTGTGTGGCGGTGGTGGCGGTGGTGGTAGTGGCGGTGGTAGTTACAGCAGTAGTAGAAGAAGCAATAGTAGTAGTGGTGGTGGTGGTGGTGGTGGCAGTGGTAGTTGTAGCAGTAGTAGAAGAAGCAATCGTAGTGGTCGTGGCGGTGGTAGTTGTAGCAGTAGTAGAAGAAGCAATAGTAGTGGTGGTTAGCAGTGGTGGTGGTGGCGGTAGTAGTTGTAGCAGTAGCAGAAGAAGCAATAGTAGTGGTGGTGGCGGTGGTGGGTGGTGGCGGTGGTAGTTGTAACAGTAGAAGAAGAATAGTGGTGGTGGTGGTGGTGGTGGTGGCAGTGGTAGTTGTAGCAGTAGTAGAGGAAGCAATAGTAGTGGTGGTGGCGGTGGGTGGTGGTGGCTGTGGTAGTTGTAGCACTAGTAGAAGAGGCGATAGTAGTCGTGGTGGCGGTGGTAGTTGTAGCAGTAGTAGAAGCCCCCTAACCAGCGTCCCCGCTAAAGTCCTGGAGCATGTCCTAGTCAGTGCTATCACACGCACACCTGGAGTCGAACGACATACTGTCCAACCAACAACATGGCTTCTGTGAGACGCAGCTCTTGGAGTTCATAGAAGTCTCAGCAATGGAGAGCGGCGTTGCATCCAACGTCATTATCATGGACTTTGCTAAAGCCTTTGACCGTGTGAATCACAGCCTACTTGTCCACAAGTTAGACCACTACAGGATCTGTGGAAGCACCAACAGCTGGACAGCAAGCTTCCTCAGTGACCGCAAACAAGCCGTGGTGGTCAATGGTGCACAGTCTGGCTATATCTGCGTGAAATCCGGTGTAACGAAAAGTTTTTAACTCCCCAAATGGTTTTAACTCCCAGGGAGTTAAACTGTTTATATGTAAAGTTTAACTCCCCAGGAGTTAAACTAGAATGACTCCTACCCTGTGCCAAAATAACTCCACTCAATAAAACTTCAAAGTGTTCTAAAATCATTTTTGTTAAAGTATCAACAAATTTTTGAAAACATTGAGGGGGAGTCATTTTGTACATATATCAGACTTACTTACCCCCCCCCCCCCCCCCCCCCCCCCCCCCCCGTAACAGAATGACCCCCCCTGGGAGTTAGTCTGCACTATATCCAGATTAGCTCCTGGGAGTTAATCCAGATGTGTAAAAGTTTAACTCCCTGCCCACTAAAGGGGGTCAGTTTTTCACAGTTTAGAACAACTCCTCTGGGAGTTAATGTGTTCATGAGTTTTCTGACTCCCAGGGAGTTAGTTACTTTGCAATGGAGGGGGAGTTAATCTGATCATGACTAAGATGACTCCCCACCCACCCATTCCCAGATGTCTTTCTGTAAGAGAATGGAGAAGGGGATTTAATGTCCATGATCATTATCATCATAGGGAAAGGAAATGTCCGTGTACACATTCATGTGCTCATCTATGCATGAACTTGACATTTTTTACTATGCCTGTTTTGTATATAGGCTGTATGTAAAGTCTGTAAATATATGAATTAATGGTTTGATGCCTTCGGTAGAAATACTGTACCTTCAGTCTTTGGCGCGCACCCCTCTCTCTCTCTCTCTCTCTCTCTCTCTCTCTCTCTCTCTCTCATGGACTCTATGCGACTATTAAACAGTCACTCTTAAGTGTAGGCCATTACACTCAAATGGTGTAGAAATTGAAATAAAATCAATTTTTCATTGTGTCATGCCGCCAATTAGGGGGGGGGGGGGGAGGGGGGGGGGGGGGGGGGGGGGGTAAGGAAGGTGGGGTTAGAATGACGAGTGGTCGCGACGTGACGTAAAATTGTTTGTATTGACTCGCTACATCTGGGAGAGAGAAGGAAGGAGAAAAAGGGATGGCATAGATTAGAAATTTGTGTGTGAGACACAGGGGATAGAGAAAAGTGGGGGGGGGGGGGGGGGGGGGTGGTGGTGCCTGTGTTTGTACAATTTGTACAAGAGGGTGGCTGCTTGGGACCGATCTGATGAAGTTGTCAAGTGACTCGTCACAGGTGTGGTGGTGTGCGTATGCCAAACTAAAACGAAAGTCGCCCAGCCAATCAGAAAACACACACACACATTTTTCAATAAAATTCAGGACACGTGACTAATTCACAGAAACCAATTATATCGACGGAAACAATTCTACTGAGAAGTCTTGATCTGGCAAGTTAGTGTAGGATTACACACACACACACACACACACACACACACACACTTCGAAAACATATGTATAAAATGCATGGGTGGTAGCGAGGTGCGGGTGGTGGGTGGGAGTCATTCTGGTGGTATGTCAGATTAACTCCCCTGGAGTCAAACCGAAACACAGACAGAGGTGTTTTTTTTTTGTATTCCAGTTTAACTCCCAGGAAGTTAAAATTTACAAATGAACTGTTTAACTCCCTGGGAGTTAAACCATATGGGGAGTTAAAACTTTTCGTTACACCGGGATGCCCCAGGGAACAGTGTTTGGACCTTGTCTCTTCCTCGCGTACATAAACGACCTTCCAACAAGAATTTCCTCCACTAGTTCGAATCCCATCAGAAGTCATGTGGGTTTTTCTGCCCCGACCGGCTCCTACCAGAGTTGAGTTTGCTGCGGACTCAGTTGGCAAGACTGGGACCACACAGTCGAGTTTCATCCACTTAATGGATGCGTTTCTGAGAGTGTTGCTTAAATTTCCTGACCAACACTGCAGGTGTCTGTATCTCTCGGGCCTGGTTGACGCCGGGATATATTATGAAAGGAAGCGTAGAGTACAGCCCTGTCATGTAGTCTCAGACCGAAATGGAAATCCGTAGCATCATCATAATCATCCTCATTCTCATCGATCAGCATTAAAAAAAAAAAAAAAAAAAAAAAAGAATTTCCTCCACTTCCCGCCTATTCGCTGACGACACTGTAGTGTACCGACTGATCGTCTGCCCTGAAGACCCGGTAAAACTCCAAGAGGATCTCGCCAAGTTGGAAGACTGGGAGAGCGAGTGGGACATGGCATTCCGCCTGAACAAATGCAGCCAGCTGCCTTTTGACCCGCAGTAGTAAGCCACTGAATGCCAACACCAAACACATCCTCCACAGTCATACCCTAGAGAGAGTACCCTCTGTAAAGTATCTTGGGGTCACGCTGCAGACCGACCCTCTCTGGAACGCCCACGTTGACAACATTTGTGCCAAGGCAAACAAAACACTAGGATTCCTGAGGAGAAACCTAAAGGTGTGCCCCAGCAAGACCAAGGAGCTGGCATACAAGGTGTTGGTCAGACCCGTTGTCGAGTACGCCTGCTGTGTTTGGGACCCTACACCACCAAGCCCATCCTCAACATCGAGAAGATCCAGCGACGGGCGGCGCGTTTTGTCCTGAACCGGCATAGAAACACATCCAGCGTTAACGACATGCTTGAAGAGTTGCAGTGGACCACGCTCCAACAACGCCGCCGCACGTGCAGACTCTCCATGCTATACAAAATCCAAAACGGTCAAGCATGTGTGAAATGCAAAGACTTGAAAGCCCCTGCCACCCACAGGCAGAAGTCACAACTTGCAATTCCGGCGCATCACTACTCGCACAGACTACCGCCAGCGTGCTTTCTTCCCCCGTGCCATCCGCCACTGGAACCACCTGTCCGCAGAAGTCGTCACACCCCCACCCTGGCCTCCTTCATTTCGAAGGCGACCAGATCCTCCACGTATTTTTTTTTTTTTTTTTTTTTTTTTTTGCCTCACGCTGCTCAGTGACCCTCCAGCATGTCAATAATTACCGAACGCTCGGCAGGTGGACATTACAGGAAGAAGAAGAAGAAGAAGAAGAAGAAGAAGCAATAGTAGTGGTGGTGGCGGTGGTGGTAGTTGTAGCAGTAGTAGGGGAAGCAAATAGTAGTGGTGGTGGCGATGGAAGTTGTAGCATTAGTAGAAGAAGCAATAGTAGTGGTGGTGGCAATAGGCGGTGGTGGTGGCGATGGAGTAGTTGTAGCGGTGGCAGTTGTAGTAGAAGAAGCATAGTAGTAGTGGTGGTGGCAGTAGTAGAGGAAGGTGGTGGTGGTGGTGGTGGTGGCGGTGGTAGTTGTAGCAGTAGTAGAAGAAAGCAATAGTAGTGGTGCTGGCGGTGGTAGTTGTAGCAGTAGCAGAAGAAGTAGTGGTAACAAGCAATAGTAGTGGTGTGTGGCGGTGGCAGTTGTAGCAGTAGTAGAAGAAGCAATAGTAGTGGTGGTGTGGTGGTGGTGGCGGTGGTAGTTGTAGCAGTAGCAGTAGAAAAAGCAATTAGTGTAGTGGTGGTGACGGTGGCGGTGGGGGGTGGTGGCGGTGGTAGTTGTAGCAGTTGTAGCAGTAAGAAGCAGTAGTGGTGGTGGTAGGTGACAGTGGTAGTTGTAGCAGTAGTTGTAGCAGTAGTAGAAGCAATAGTAGTGGTGGTGGCAGCGGTGGTGGTGGTGGCGGTGGTAGTTGTAGCAGTAGTAGAAGAAGCAATAGTAGTGGTGGTGGTGGTGGCGGTGGTAGTTGTAGCAGTAGTAGAAGAAGCAATAGTAGTGGTGGTGGCGGTGGTAGTTGTAGGTAGTAGTAGCAGTAGTAGTAGCAGTAGTAGAAGAAGCAATAGTAGTGGTGATGGCAGTGGTGGTGGTGGCGGTGGTAGTTGTAGCAGTAGTAGAAGAAGCAATAGTAGTGATGGTGGCGGTGGTGGGTGGCGGCGGTGGTAGTTGTAGCAGTAGTAGAAAAAGCAATAGTAGTGGTGGTGGCAGTAGTGGTGGTGGTGGCGGTGGTAGTTGCAGAGCAGTAGTAGAAGAAGCATAGTAGTGGTGGTGGTGGTGGTACTAGTTGTAGCAGTAGTAGAAGAAGCAATAGTAGTGGTGGTGGCGTGGTGGTGGTGGTGGTGGTGGTGGCTGTAGCAGTAGTAGAATCACAGTGCCTGACGATCGTGAGGCCTTTATCCGCCACTGACTGTCTGTGGGAGATGAACCACTGTCTGTGGGAGATGAACCACTGACTGTCTGTGGGAAATGAACCACTGACTGTGGGAGATGAACCACTGACTGTCTGTGGGAGATGAACCATTGACTGTCTGTGGGAGATGAACCACTGACTGTCTGTGGGAGATGTACCACTGACTGTCTGTGGGAGATGAACCACTGACTGACTGTGGGAGATGAACCACTGACTGTCTGTGGGAGATGAACCACTGACTGTCTGTGGGAGATGAACCACTGACTGTCTCTGTGGGAGATGAACTGACTCTGTGTGGTAGATGAACTAGGGGTTTCTTTTCAGACTTCTTCTTGTACTGTCGTAGTTAGCGCAAGAAAACACTTAGAGCACCTGAGTGGTAGTGGGAAACAACCCTCAAACCACAGTAATTGTGGTCGTTACAATGGCAAGCAGTGGCAGTTTGTGGGCTTTTTTTTTTTTTCTGATAAACGCCTAAACACTTCAATGCAAGTGGGTTAGCACAGTGACTTAGCGGGTACTTTTCAGCCTCCCCCCCCCCCCCCCCCCCCTCTCTCTCTCTCTCTCTCTCTCTCTCTCTCTCTCTCTCTGGTGGTGGCGGTGGTGGTGGTGGCAGTGGTGGCTGTAGCAGTAGTAGAATCACAGTGCCTGACGATCGTGAGGCCTGTAGCAGTAGTAGTAGAATCACAGTGCCTGACGATCGTGAGGTCTCTCTCTCTCTCTCTCTGAGCAGACAACACGCTTAACATCACTGTCGTGAGATTTCAAATATACTGTGCAATTCACGGAATGGAGTGAGATTTCAAATATACTGTGTGATTCACGGAATGGACTACATAAATTTTTACACGGAATGGAGTACTTAAATTTTTCGGAATGGAGTACTTAAATTTTTACACGAACGAACTGATTCATTAAGTTCTGTACTTACACCTTTGAAAGTGTGGTGGTTCTACTTGATGCACAAAGTGAAAAATTCAACTTTAATCATTTGTGATTTGTGCAATTTTCCCTCTTCATCTCGCCCACACGAGTTACGCAGCGCGCGCCAGCGAGGCTCGCCAACAGCATGCAACGCGCAAGAAGGTAGGGAAGATTTGTGTACTTGTGTAGCGGAGGAGCAGGACTGTGTGTGTGAGAGTCCAGCTGGGAAAGCTGGCTAATCAGCACGGCAACATCTGTGTGTTGTAACTCTTCCGCCGACCATCTTTCACTGTGTTCTACACAGGACATCCTCCAAACATCATGTGCCCGCCAGCGCTTACAACACATGGGCCGTGGCTGGCGCCTAACACGCCAGCTATGGCTACTTACAGAGACTAGCTTTGGCATTGGCATGGCTGAAGCCTTCTAACTGGCGCCTAACACGCCAGCTATGGCTACTTACAGAGACTAGCTTTGGCACTGGCATGGCTGAAGCCTTCTAACTGGCGCCTAACACGCCAGCTATGGCTACTTACAGAGACTAGCTTTGGCACTGGCATGGCTGAAGCCTTCTAACTGGCGCCTAACACGCCAGCTATGGCTATGGCTACTTATTGGAGAGACTAGCCTTTTGGCACTGGCATGGCTGAAGCCTTCTAACTGGCGCCTAACACGCCAGCTATGGCTACTTACAGAGACTACTAGCTTTGGCATTGGCATGGCTGAAGCCTTCTAACTGGCGCCTAACACGCCAGCTATGGCTACTTACAGAGACTAGCTTTGGCATTGGCATGGCTGAAGCCTTCTAACTGGCGCCTAACACGCCAGCTATGGCTACTTACAGAGACTAGCTTTGGCACTGGCATGGCTGAAGCCTTCTAACTGGCGCCTAACACGCCAGCTATGGCGCCTACAACACGCCAGCTATGGCTACTTACAGAGACTAGCTTACAGAGACTAGCTTTGGCACTGGCATGGCTGAAGCCTTCTAACTGGCGCCTAACACGCCAGCTATGGCTACTTACAGAGACTAGCTTTGGCATTGGCATGGCTGAAGCCTTCTAACTGGCGCCTAACACGCCAGCTATGGCTACTTACAGAGACTAGCTTTGGCACTGGCATGGCTGAAGCCTTCTAACTGGCGCCTAACACGCCAGCTATGGCTACTTACAGAGACTAGCTTTGCATTGGCATGGCTGAAGCCTTCTAACTGGCGCCTAACACGCCAGCTATGGCTACTTACAGAGACTAGCTTTGGCACTGGCATGGCTGAAGCCTTCTAACTGGCGCCTAACACGCCAGCTATGGCTACTTACAGAGACTAGCTTTGGCATTGGCATGGCTGAAGCCTTCTAACTGGCGCCTAACACGCCAGCTATGGCTACTTACAGTGACTAGACTTCTAACTGGGCCCTAACACGCCCCAAAGCTATGGCTATTACAGATACTATCCTTTGGCACTGGCATGGCGGAAGACTTCC